>VKOC01023270.1:0-22748 GCA_009364415.1 Spea multiplicata
GTGTTATGCTGAATGTTAGTGTGTGAGAGTGATGGGTGTTATGCTGAATGTAAGTGTGTGAGAGTGATGGGTGTTATGCTGAATGTTTGTGAATGAGGGTTTCAGATAGCATGGATGTGTAAGTGTTGGTGGATAGCTTGGCATAGGGAGTCCGTAATCACATTCCTTTCATGCCCAGATTCCAGCATGTAGTGGCTGCCTAGGCATGATAGGAGTGTGATTGCTGTTATAAATTATTTTTTGGTCCAACTTCAGTGTGTTAACACTTTTATTGGACAGAATAATTCAATGACAGTATTAATATATATATATAATTGCAAACAGCAATCACACTCCTATCATGCTAAGTCAGCCAGCACATGCTAGAACCTGGGCATGATAGGATTGTGATTGTTGTTATATATTTGTGTGTGTATATATATATGTTAATATTGTTGTTGATTTTTTTGTCTAATTTTGGTGTTACTTTTAATAAAGTATTTTGAAGTTTTTTTTTGTTGTTTTTTTTTCAGTTTTGGCCAAGTGAATGCTGAATTTTCTGTTTCGGTCCAGAATTTTCATTTTGGTGCATCCCTACTATATACTATGCCAGTCACTAAAGTGGTAAGCCTACACCACATCAATGTTTGGCTTAGTATATAGTGATAGGGGTTGTCAGTGTCTGGCTCAGTGTATAGGCACACATTGACGGTGGTACCGCGTAATCCCTAAGCATATAATGATAACAATTATGCTGAACCCCTGTCAATGTTTGCCTAACCATAGAAACTATGCAGTTTTAAAGTGTGTGTGTGTGGGGGGTGCCACATACAGGGTCTGCCACAGGTGCCAAATACTCTAGGTACCCCCCTGCATCATGCGGCTGTCAGACCCAACGGCCATGCCTCAGCTCCTCTTCCCACGTCTTAAAAGGGGTGAGATGAAGAGCTGAGGCATGCGGTGCGTGCACGCCGGCCACTTTAATTTCATTAGGCGCTGGTGGTGTGACTGCCGCACGAGGGCCGCTTTCAATGTTGCTCGCAGCCGCTTTGATGGTGCAATGGGCCAGTTGACTAGACTTGCCCCCCAGGCCTTAGGCTGCCAGCCCTCCCCTGGATGAGGAGTCCAGGAACTGAGGATAATCCTTTGATACATTTATTGAGTTGAACAATTAAAATGATTAAGAATTATTTGTAATCACAGATACATTAGACAGTCGAGGTGTCACCGTGTCACAAATCTTTTTGCCTATTCATTGTCTAGCTTAGCCAAGGGCAGAAAAAGGACAGAATAATTTGATCTGCAATGACTTTGTCCTTTGTACAGCAGTAGGAGTTTAATCTATGACACTATGTACTGTGACTGCTGCTGTTTAATCCTTTTATAACCAGGTCCTGCAAAAAAATATGAAGACGATGCTGACATTTGGTATTTAAACCTGAGCCTAAGTGGGTGTCACATAATTATTGCTTTGTATTCTAGAGGTTCTAGAACTTGTTTCTCCATAGCTTCCTATATTTATCTGCACCAAGTTGTGGAATGCAGATGACTGCTGCCCATTAGATGGGGGCCATGCCCCTACTACTTGTATATTGGGTAAATGATTACAATGGGACACAGATTAACCTCTAAATAGTAAACTACTATGTTGGTGGATTTTTATATGCCGGTGGTTGGTCACACCTTGTGTAAAGTTGGCGTGAGATTCAGAAGGATAATTTTAATATGCAATTGTATTGTCTCCTGCAAATGACTGATCAGTGGATGTCCATGACATGGTCAAAGATTCACATACCGCCAGGGACACTCTTAGCCCCAGGCTTCTCAGGTAGCTGCCTGGGGCAAAAGAATTAGGGGGTGCAGAGTAGTAGTAGTATAGTCTTTCTAGAGATACAGGTCTGAGGTGGTAGCGGCTTCTGGGGGACTTTACTAGGCGAAATCCCTGTGCACTCTTTCCTACTATGATGCTCCAGCTTTCTAAGAGATCAGAATGTTTTGGGGTTATTCTTCCCTGGGGGGGGGGGCACTCAGTCTAGGACTGGCCCAACAGAATGCACTCGAGTCTGCAGCATTAGGGTTCAATGGAGTTTAAAGCATATTGAAGGGTAGCAATGAGAGAAAGGGACAAGCAAAAAGGGAATCATACTGGAGTGAAGAGTAAAAGACATAAAAGTCATAAAAAGTATTATGCAAGAGTAGGGGGCGTGAGAGATAAAGACTGCTGGAAGGGGTCCATGGACTGGTAAGGGTCCGACTCATATACAGTGCATATATATATATATATATCAGCTATAAGGGCAGTGATTAAGCACAGGGTAAATGGAGTGCAGAGTGGGGAGTGAGAGAAAGGCAATGACATGGTTTGGGGTAGACTGGAGCAAGACAGAAATGAAGACGCAGACAAGGTGCAGCGTGAATGGAGAAGAGGCAGATTGGAGAGAAGGAGAGAACGGTGACAATGTGCAGCATGGATGAAAGGGAGATTAGAGTGAGAGAGAAAGAGAAGGGCAGTGATGAAGAGCAGTATGCATGGATAGTGGGCAAATCACTATATAACAGACATGAGTGGAATGATGCGAAAAGACAGGACACAAGCTATTCCCACTTTATTCCCTAATGCATAGCATTAATATTCCCGATACTTCCACTATATACAATTGCAGTCATCTGTTCTACATGCGATTACTGTTTTAGTGTGCTGGTAATTAAAAAACTGAGAAATGTTCTGGAACTTCGGCCGCCCAAGAAGTGGTTTAAGTGGACAACCTTTAATTTAACAATTCTAGTAAGTACTGTATTTCGTCTGAAAACATTGCTATGTCATTTCATAATGTTTTCGCTCTAGACAAAAGCTTTTAACCGAATTACTCTGTTTGTAAGGTTTTTTTTTCAAAGAAGATCATTTCTTTTTCATGTTTCTAGTGTTTATTCTCTTTCCAGCAGAGCCCATTACTGTTCTGTTCCCGCTGCAAGGTCATAATACAAGGGAATAATATGGCGTGAGTGTTTCCACCCCTCCGCCTTACATCTGAAATGTGCAAGATAAATGGAACCGTCAGATTCAAAAAGGGAAGAAAAAAAATCTAATGAGAAGAAGAAAGTAACATCGGGTCATATTTATGAAGAACAATTACGTTGAAAAGGTCAAAACGAAGATCAATCAGCAGAAAGCTTTCCATAACGATTGCTCCACAATATAGCAGAATATATTCCTTATAAACATGGCCCATTATTGTTCTAAATGTACAGATTAATTAAAATGGCAAATATACTAGCCACAAAACACTTGGGTGTAACTACTATGGTTTCTAAAATGATAAACAATTAATAGTACTGGTTTAACAACATGGGGAGATGGTAAATTTCGGCAAAAAAGTGTAATTCCAAAATTCCAAGGAAATCAGGGCTGATCTTAGTGCCAGGTGTCTCAAGCATCCAGGACTGGACTAGCACTTTAAGGCCAGTGGCCACCTGATGATGGATATGCACAGCCGCTTGTGACTTTATGCTCATGTCGCTAGCAGCCAGGCATATCCAGCCGGTGGCCGCAACAAGTTTAGTCCTCACAGGTATCCAGGCTAAAGAATGGAATTGCCTATGAAATATAGAATTTGTCAGCAGATTAGAGCTGTTTGGTCCATCTGGTCTGCCCACTTTCCTACCTACTTTAAGAGCTTAAGCCCTACTTGATCCTTGGTCTTGTATTTTGTTCGGGATAGCCTTATGTCTACCCAATACCTCTACCATTTCTGATATTCTACCTATTCACTATCCACAAAAAACACAGAAGCATTGAAATTCACTATTTGGCCTCATCCACACTGCTCATTTTTCTTGATGTGAAGACTCAGAGCTCAAACAGTCTTAGATTGAGTAGCCATATGCCTATCCCATACACGAATAAATGCCCCCACTCTATTTGCCTGTTTTACCACTTCTCATGAGCGGCTGCTTTATTTATCTACCAAATCCACTTATTACATCACATATAACCGTGTTATTTTATATTGCTTCCAGTCCTTGTATTTCTTCTTGTTTCTGTCTGTGTACATCAGCTAAGTGAGAGATAAATGGGGAGAATAGGAGGACAAAAATCACTCCAATAAGTACACAGAAGCGGTTAACGTTCAAGCATTTGTTATAGCAAAAAAAAAAAAAGAATCCAATAAAGGCATCTGTTTCTTTATTAAAAGTCCCAAAGCGAATCAGCACTCCCAAATAATAATCATAAATATGCCAAGACACCATATGGTGAAGTTGTGCATTCTGATACGGAAACATAAACATTAATATGTATCGCTGGAGCCGAACTGCCAGAATTTAGCTGTGAAAAACATGCTTCAAAACTAGGGATTTAGAAACATGTTCATTTTTGTTACAAACAAAAACATAGTCCCGTGGTGCCTTAGGAATAATTACCCTTTCAGCCAGTAGACCGCTCAAAGAACTGCAATGCCAGCTAAGGGTTAATAGCTCCCATTAGGCTTTGCCAGCATCCTTAACCCCTTGAGGACAATGGGCGCTCCCAAAATCCATTGAAAACAATGCATTTTGAGCCCGTACATGTACGGGCTTTGTCATTAACGGGTTAAAATGTGGGGTATTTCTGGTTGACCACAGCATTATGGGAGTTGCAGTTCACAAGAACTTTAACGTTAAACCTATTCTATTGCCTGCTGCAGCCAATCTTTGCGCTAATGTTGGGCCAACGCATTTTAAAAATGCACATCAACACTTTCACCAAAATATCATAAATGATACATTGATCCCAAACATGTAACTTCTCCTTTAAAACGCGGTTCTGTTTTATAAACGAGGTGTATCAATCAACCTGCATGTAGGAAACATACCCCGCGCACGGTTCTGCGTTTGGCTACTCGTGTAAATCTTATTTTGCTTTCATTCAATAACTCGTTATCATTATAAGCCAGAGAAGGTGAATGCGGAGAATGATATGAGACCCAACGAGTTTAGTTATTTCTTTCCAAGCTAATAATCAATATTCTCAAAGAGCCGTCAAATATCAGCCTTCGGGAACTTATCCGATGGTTGTCATTTGCTGATGAGTCATTGATACAATTGTATCTTCATTATCCTACGCGCTCTTTTATTTAGATTGATGCGGGGGATCTCTAGAAATCTATTTCAACCGAACGCACGTTAGCGGGTTGTAGGAAGGTTACATTTTTTCAGCGGGTTTCCCAAATCCTACAAATGATAGTTTATAGGTTAAAGTTTATGTATTTGAAACCTACCGACAGCAACCAACTTCCTCGGTTCCTCCAAGGTTAACATTCAAACTATATCTGATAAGCAGTTGCACTCACTGCCAAAGAAGACGCCGAAGTTATAGGTGGCTTTAACCCCTTAATGAGTACAGGCTCAAAATGCATTGTTTTCAATGGGTTTAGGGACCGCCCATTGTCCTTAAGGGGTTAATTAAATAATTCCTCCTTTAGGCAGAACTCTTAAGTTTAACGAGATGAGCTTAATTTGTGCCATGGGGTAGCGGCCAATTCTGAAGCATCTTAAGAAATTTCTCGAGGTCCCTGATATCCCCAAACGGCACAGGCCGAACTGCGACTACAGAATTCTGAAAGGTACTCATTGCTCTCACGAACTAGACTTGAGAACCAGTGTTTAAAATGTATTACATCCTAAGTACTGGAACCTTTAGCTGTGCAAAACATTGTGTTCATTGTACAACATAATTGCTTTACATTAACACAAATATATGAATGTGTTTCAATTAAATTTCCACATTGCTGCTTTTATGATTAAGAGCGCTAACAGCTTTTTCACTCCCATTATTTCCTTCTAATTGTTGCTAATTTTCACCTAATTGACAGAGGGACAGGTGCTCCACATTTCCAGTACCTGCAACTAGTCCCCGCGGAACAAACCTCATTAAACCATTAAATAAGGGCATGTGTGAAACGCGTCAGGCATCGCTCATAAGGTACACTTGGTTTTTTCTCAGTCTGATATAAGTTTGAGCCATACAGTTTTGGCTTTGTGCTCAACTCATAGAGTTTTAACTCAAACACATATTTTTCTCCATGTTGAGCAGCTTGCAGAAATGTTTAAAACAGAACACAGCTCAGGGCCACAACCTGTGTGGGATTGGGCATGGGGCAATTGGAGAATATACCTCCTGTTTGATTCAATTACCTCTCTGCCCCACTGTACATGGGGTGTCTTTTGTCTTTTTTTTATTATTTATTGGGGAAGTTTTTCGCACTATATTCTAGGAGTCGAAGGTGTGGACATGCAAGGTTTGAATCAACTTGCATGTCCTCACCTGAACCTAGAAAAATGTAACGTTGAATGCACTCGCATATCCTCAACCAAAACTAAAAACGAAATGAAAAGTTGAAAAAACCACGTCTTTTAGCCAATATGCATGCTCTTTGTGAGTGTTAAAACGAGAGGGCATGCAACCTCCGTCAAGTCTGGTGAGTTAACCACTCAACTTCCTAGTGAATAGACCTGAGGGAGTCTTAACATTCTAGGAACAATACAAAATACAGTAACCAAAATAAACAGAAATCACAGAGGTGTAGGGGGTCTTCTTTTGTGAGCTAATATTATTTTAGGAGGTTGAAGGTGATCAAATGGAGATATGTCAATCTCCTGAAGATATCGGAGTTGGGGAGGAGTCTATATCTGGAACACAAGTTAAGAGGTATTAAAGAATACGTTATAAACTTTCTTAATGGATAGGGTTGAAACAGTTTTTAGTGTTTTTATTTCTATATAGTTTTATAGATTTTATAATTTTACTTTTTTTATAATTATGTATACTGTACTCTATACATTAATATGCTTGTCATAAATCTAGTAAGCATGGAATATACCGGTATATTGAGCAGAACTTGACTTGTAGAGGTTTGGGTTATTTTTCTTTCCCCCCCATCAGTTTTACAAGCCGCTCAGTTCTATGTTACATCCAATATATTTTATTTGTATTGCTTTTATTCAATTGTTTTTCCCATTTGCCTTTGAATAAGTAAAGTAAATATCAAAAGTAGGCTGTAGCAGTCACTAAAATGTTTTACAAATAATAGTGATAACAATGGAAATGATTGTTGGATTATTCCTGTTTCAGTTGATGAGATATTTAGATTAATATTTAACGAAACAATGAAATTTAATCATTTCAAGCGTATAGGCTGCAACCCATTTATCATCCAAGATTATAAGAAAAATGAAATTAATGCAAAAAAATATATTAGAAACATAGAATTTGACAGCAGATAAGAATCATTTGGCCTTGTCTTTAGATTTAGTGTAGCTTTAAGCCCATCCTATGTATGTTTAAATCCCCTCTACCACTTCAGGTTGGAGGCTATTCCATATATCTACCACCCTTGCCGTAAAGTCAAAATATTCACGATAAAGAGTTAACAAATCTAACTGCCTCCCATACATCTAAAAAAATACACCCCCTCGACAACTTAATGTACATCCAAAATAGGTGTAATCATGCAAGAATGGCAAAAATAGCCAAATTTATACTTCCACAAGTGAATGCATTTCCAGAATTCATTCTTTCATGTAAGACTAAAGAATGGAAAAGGGCTGTTAAGAGCTACTTAGTACAGAAATGTTATACCTATACTTATGCAATTCAGATAAAAAAGAGACAACCACTGTGCGAATTTTCACATTAAAGCATCCGCCTTCTCTACCCACTCCGGAGAACATTACTGTAAGCGACTTAGAAACGATTCAACGGTTCGAGTTAAATGTGTTTGAACTGGATAAACACTTAACATCAATTTAGCAGACGCAAATATTTACTTTATTCAGCAAATGCGTTGATTTGTTATGCTAAGAATGTAAGCTCGGTTTATGGTGACAATGACGTTTTTTTTGTATTCGTTTCCTAGAACGCGCGTGACTTCCAAAGAGTTAACAGAAGGTTAGAAATAGCTGAATATTTACCATTAAAGTATGCCTGACACACAAAACAAATGGTGCAGTAAGTGGGTTAATCTTTATATTGTATTAGACACAGTCCTTGTAAATGTATAGCTCAAACAATATTTCCCAATACGCCAGGCAGTAGGGTGCTTACGCATCATCACGCATCATCACGCATCATTCGCAGACTCACAATGGCAGCAATGAACTTCTGGCAATCAGCGGATGGACAGTCCGGTCGGCTAAACAATACTCCAGTGTCTCCCTAGCATGTATCAAAAAAACAAAGTACTGGCCAAGGGAGTTCCGTTAAATATTTACTAACAATTTGAGTAGCACAATATACAGTATACATTATACATCAATGTGGTTGTCTGTGTGAAGAATATCTTTACATAGAAGGTCCACCTTAATTGAGGAGGATCCACCTTTTCACCTTCTAAACAAAAACGCAAATAGGGTTGCATGAAGAAAAATATTTATTTCGAGTATAAACCACAGGGTGGTATCAATGATATAACCCCCAGCACTGTATACTGTAATATACCCCCCCAGCACTGTTCAGTATATAACCCCAGCACTCTATACGTAATATTACAGTGCGTGTAATACAGTAAATATAAGCCCCAGCGCTGTATACAGTAATATAACCCCCAGTGCTTGTATACAGTAATCATACACCCCCAGCGGCTGTATCCAGTAATATAACCCCGCAGCGCTCGTAATAGCAGTAATATACCACCCCAGCCCAGTATACAGTAATATAACCCCGCAGTTGACCTGTATACAGTAATAATATCCCCCGCCCTGTATACAGTAATATACCCCCAGCGCTGTATACAGTAATATAACCCCCAGCGCTGTATACAGTAATATAACCCCCAGCGTTGTATACAGGAAGGCCCCTAGTGCTGTATACAGTAATAACCCCCATGTGATATTTTGGGTGACTTTCCCTCAAACACTTCACTGAGCCGATGCTTTATGGCAATGCTAATGAAGTCCTTCATAGACTCTCAATATTCAAAGTGTCAGACAGGGTGATTGAGACTGAGCCATTCTACTGTTTACCCAAGGCAGTATGATAAGGAATGAGGGTGTCTAGCAGATTGGGTCTCAAATAACAGTGAGAACTCATACAAATGGCTAATATGCGGCTAGCTGGAAATATTATGCTATTATGGAAACACTGAAGCTATTTTTAAAAAAAATAGCAGAATTCTTTTGAAAACGTATTTTTAATCTGATGCTGGTAATAAAAAAAACTTGAAGATATCAATCTCACAACTTGCCGATGTTTTGATGTTGCACGAATAATATAAGATTTGAGAATACATCCATAAATGTGTTTTTTTTACAGCAAAGGTTAGAGGTCAGTAATGAAAGCAGTTTCTATCTTGGTTGAAAAATTTCAAGGTGGTGCGCCCAGCATCTGATATATTTCTAAACGCTGGATCACCGGGAAGACGTTATTTCCGCAAAGACATTGATAGATTGGAGGGCATTGAAAGAAGGACGGAGGGATGTCATGGTTAGACGCAGGAGACTCTTAAAGAGACACTCCAGCCATCGTATAAATACAGTCCCAGTATGTATGTGGGGAACGCGCTCCCACTGAGCAGCCAATCAGTGGCAAGAACTGTCAGACCACAGAGGAGGAGGGCAGCTGCAGGGCTGCAGATTCACACGTTATTCTTCTTTGGTAGAATGCATTTTAAAGCACTCAGTGTGCTCTAATTTACCTTCTTAGTGGGGCTGTCAAGAATAGTGAAGAATAATATTAACGAGGTTGATAAAATAAATTCAAATAAATTATATAATTAATACAAATAATAATGACAAAAATATTTGGATATTTATATTTGATTAAATTAGTGTATTCACACTGTGATTTAATGAAAACATAATGCTAAAACCCCAAAATTTACACCTCTCCCAGACCTCAAATACAAGAGGGAAATACCCTTAATTTAATACACAGCCAAACTCACCCAACTTGTGCTTGCAGTGTTAGTAGGTCACATTATTCCAGATTAATCCCTGTGCATATTTATTGTTGCAGCGGAAGTAATTTAATTTCCATATCGCAAAAATAAATAGCATAATCCCAGCAGATTAATTTCTGGATACAAATTAATTATATTAATGTTATTTTGTTAAACTTGGTTTCATATTACCACCACCCCCCCAGATCTACTGTAATAGTCGTATGCAAAGTAAATCTCTATGGGGCAGAAATAAATGTACAGAGCTAGATGTTCACATAAGCATGATACATGTATTGTATGCTATAGATATTGTATCCAACACACTAAATTCTCAAAAAACTAAAATTTACAAAAAAGAGTAACGTTTAATTACTGAAACAATTAGACTTTTGTTTAAATGGCAAAAGTGGGGCTTTACGGTGACTTTTTTTAGGCTATATTTCCATATCAATGGATTTTGTTGAAACTATTTAATAGATGCATTCATTGCTGTTTAATCAAACAATAACGTGTGTTTTATTATTCTAGAACAATGTGATACACTTGGTTCCAAGAAAAGAGGGGAATCATGGGAGGTAAGAGGGACAAAAATGACCTAGGTCCCAAAGAGGGACTGTCCCGCTTAAACAGGGACACTTGGGAGATGTGATGTCTATGTTTATTGACAGAGAAGGTTACATCAAAGTTTCTTCTTTATTATTTGGGGGGGGGGAATACCGGTAGATGTTACTATTCTCTCAAACTGGATTTAACTGTAATGTACATTGTTTCTTAGGGGTCTTACAGATCATAAGTAACAGGTACTATATCTTCTAAAAAAACTGATTTTTTAGGGCGACAAGAAAGCTGATGCCCCCCCCCCCAAAATAATGGCTGCCAAGTGAAACGCTTTAGGAATGGCGGCCCCCTGGCCCCCGTGAATCCAGCTTCGCTCTAGTTAATCTGGCCCAGTGTTGCCGCCTTAATTGTGCATCTCATCACAAGCAGCATTTTCCCAGCCCCGAACACCGGCTTTCTTTCATGCTTGACGGCGTTTGTGTCGCTTGTGTGTCCCGGCTGACCTTCTTTCTCCTACATCCTTGAAGCTTAGAAAAGAACATGTAATAAACTTTACTGTTCCAGCACACCATGGCAGGATTCTTAAATGACCGTATACATTTCCTTTTCATTGTTTTATGTTGTTAAGCAGTCATTTAAAATTAATATACAGTTTAAATCCCAAGCCACGTGTTTTTTTTTTAAATTTCTTGGCAATTTCTGTAAATCTGTATATTTTCCATGTAATTATTCTCACGTGTTAAAGGGGCACCGTGCTCTATAACTCAGAAGCAGGGCCGCCACCATAAATCTTGGGGCCCTGTACGAACCTAAAGACAGGGGTCATGTGCCCTGTCCTGCCCTATGCTCCTCCTGCCACCCGGTCCTATTACTGCCTCACCCCATTTTCGCACCAGGCCCTAAAGCTTGCAACTGGGCCACCAGGCCCCATAGTCTAGAAAGGGGCCACCAGCATACCTGGAAACTTTGTGTCCCCAGCTACCCGGAGCCCTCCCCTGTGCGGGTAGCAGGTCCTACCAATGGGGCCTGATGCAATGCCACCTCCTGCGAACTTGGAGGTTCCCCAGCTATGGCCACCAGACATGGGTAGCAGGTCATGAGGTCCCAGTCCCAGGTAGCAGACCACTAAGGCAAATGGGGGGAGGCTTGTGATAAATCTGGAAGGCCAGGTCCCCATGCTTGCCCGGTACGATTTTTACCTCCATGATGGCGGACCTGCTCAGTAGCGCCGCTTGTCCGCACATGCATATACATATGTTCACCGTGTACATTCCCCACCATGGCCAAGTTCAGCAGTAAATGCGGCATCACCCTGTCCATGGCATTGACAGAGAATCATTTTGCAAAGACTTAAGAGCTAAATTCAGCAAGGGAGAGCAGTCTAGACATTAAGCACAGCGTTTCTATGTAGTAGGGCGATTCATTATTATTTAAGTTAAATATATATGCCTTACTATTCCCATAAGGGGTTTTTCAGTATCGAGTAAGAATGATGTTAAAGCTACACCTAATTATCCTAGGAAACAGAAAGCCCAACTTGAATTAATAAGCCTAAGGTTATTAGAGGAATGAATGCCGCAGGGAGAGAATGTCACACAACGTGGTGACTGTACTGCTTTCTGAACGCTTTCTTACTTGTCCTCTGTTATTATGTTGATTCAATGGATTCCTAGTAATGAAAATAGTATTAAATGATAGAATACCTGTTTCTTATATATATTTGTGAAAAGGGCAACAATCAGAGGTTTTGTGAAACGAGAAGAAATATTTCCATCTTAAACCTAATCAGTTTTGTTAAGATATTTGTAAAAAAAAAAATGTTTCTTTCTTTTGATGCACTTTGGCTATTTTATTGGCTATTACGGTATATTAAATGATATTAAAAAAATAATATATATATATTTAAATAATATTATATATATATGTAGATCTGTATATATGTATATATATATATATGTATATATGTGTGTGCTATTATATATATATATATATTATATATATATATATATATATATATATATAAATTCACACTCAGAAACGCATGTGTGTGTATATGATATGGTGGTATCACAATGACCGTCCTTCAAAACAGGAGTCAGGAAGGCACTTCTTATTACCCCGAAGCACTGTAAACAATTATTGATTAGTTTCCCAATCTTCTCAGGATTGGGCAATCACTTACGCGACATAATGGTGCGAATCGATGTATGTCTACCTGCCAACCGGCGCTAAGTTAATATGCTCAAGGTGTGCGCAGCCAAAGCGATGGGTCCTCTGGGTACGGAATTCACTTAACACAACTGAACAAAAGCGACATTGTAACCCACTGAAAAATTATAGGTTTCCAATAAAAAAAATAATTAGAACACATCTAATTAGACACACAGGATGGGTACATATAACATTGTACAAGCAGTTATGGTCTTGAATCGTGGCACCATTAATCTCCATGATACAGCGTTCCAGCAATGCTCCTGTGTAGCTTATAAAGCGTGTGAAGTAGATTTTAGATAATTAGAAAGGATTCATTAAAATATGTTCGTATCATTGTAAACAGCTAATTCAACAAAAAAAACCCTTTGGTTTATGTAAACAAATAAAAAAAGGCCGTGTGTGATAAATACCGAGCTCCATTTATAACAAAAATCTAGACTGCTTCAGCCAAACGCACGGAAAACGGCTGGGGGTTAAGGGGGCAAATGCATATGGGTGGATTATGCGGAATACCCCCCAATGCATCTGCAAGAGGGGCCGCCGTGTAAATTTAAAGGGACCCCATCAGCTATCGCATGCATTAAAGTGTCTATGATGGGTGGAATGTCACCTCGCTGAGCAGGCATTAGTGCGCAATATTCGGCACATTAAGCATGTGCCTAGGGGCCCCAGGCTCTTGTGACTCCCAGTGCTTTGCTGGATAATCCAGCCGCTCAGCGGCGGTTGGGTGTCCAGACTACTATAGCCGGGAGGTGGGAGGTCAGCGATGGCAGCTTCCACCAAGCTCAAGAAGTGAAGTCAGGCACCCGACGAAATACGTCAGAGGGGGTGATTGTGTTCAAGAGGGTCTCAATTCAGCACCAAAGCCACAATACACTGATCCGACTGCCTCCTCCACTCTTTCTATGGGGTAAATAACGTAAACTGCCCTGTTTATTAGTTCACACATGGCCCTACATACCCTAGGACCCAGAACGTGGGTTGCTTAATATCGGAAGCATGCAGCTAAAGATGATACAAAATCGTATTTATTTCTCAAGCAAATGAAATTCTTTCCCCGTTAAGAATTTATCACCTTGTTCATAACGTAAGATTTTATGATGATAACGTTAAAAACAATCAGATGCTGTGATTACTTATCTTCCTTAAAACTGCTGAATGCTGATATCCTGTAATTTTTGATCGTTTATAACGCACGGATTTGGCAAACTCCCGTTATACGGCAAAATGTCTTTACGTCGGTACCCCCTCCGAAAGGAATGAATCCGATACTTAACATAATTGGAAGCTCTCCAAACACAGGCTAGCGTGGCTTCACCCTACATGCTGCAGTTCTATAGACGAAATCAGCGTAGATATTGTAATTGTGTTTATAGATTAAAATATGTAATATATATAATAGGAACCCGCCTTATATCTATAACGGGGAGCAGTCACCCTAACACTCTTTTCCCAGAGTAGGGATTATTTTTGATCCCCCTTAAGCTTCATCCCCCTCCATTGCTTCAGGCAAGAGAAGTGAAAGACCTTGAGGACTGGAAATGAATTATGATGATGATGATTATTATTATTATTATCTTTTATTTATATGGCTTCAACAATTTACGCAGCCCTTCTTACAATAAATATATTCAGGGGGTCTGACAAGACGAGAAACTAAAGACTTAGACAAACCGATACATTATGCTCTTTTGCCACTTTTTGCCACCTTGATTTGAGGCTGAGATAAAAAAACCTACAAATATATACAAACCAATAACCCTGCCTGCCCATCGTTATAGCCAGGGATATTGTTAGCTTATAATTAATAGTTATTATAATTAATAGTTAATAGGTTAACTTTAGTTCTGCTGAAAGCTGTGATGTTACCTTAACTGGTTAGTTCTACATCTGGACACTTTCCATAGAGCTGTTCTTTCAGCCAGGGATGGGCTGGAGAATATAATTGCCCCTGTAGGGTGACCACATCGACCATGTTTTTCAGGACACACATACATTTTACATATTGCTGACCAGCCCAGATAAAGTGCAGCCCCGCCGTATGGAGGATGTATAACTGACTAATTGGTTCCCTTCCATAAGTCTATACATCCCACAGACTGCAGGGCAGCATTTTATCTGGGCTGGTCAGCAATACGTATAAATTATATATAAAACGTGGCCGATGCGGTCACCCTAGCCAACGGCCAAATAAGTGACCCACGTGCGGACGCCTGCTGGATATACACAGCTGCACCATACCCTCTTATACATTTGCAGCTTGGGGCCGTTTCGGATGCATCCAAGGGCCACACACTAAAAGACAGGCCATGTCAATACAAGCGACAATAAAGGTAGGTAAGAGGTGTCATTGGGCACTGGCCCAAGTGGCATTTACCTAGATGGCCCCATGGCCAGCCAGGGCTTCCTTTAAGTTCTCAATGAATAATTATTTCACTCTCTATAAAACATATTGCAATATCTTTTACCCTTTATGATGCCCGCAGAATGTAGAGCACAACCTCTCCGGCAGCAGAAGTGTTAACATTATTCCGGTAATAGCCTGGAACACATATTTATAAAGAATAATTCTGTTCCAAAGTGCCAAACGCGGAGTCATCAGCGGGAATATTCCATTAGTTGGCATGGCGACTGCTCCACAATTAGAACTTTGCCTTCGAATTGTTCTTTTTATTTACGGCCGAACGGGTAGGTGTAAGTCTCTCGGCGAGATGACGCCATTTGCATAAAATCAAAGCTCCAAAATATCGATACCGTAACCCGAAATACATTCCATTTATTTCCCGGGCCGCAATTGGCTGATTTAGAAAAATAAAAGGCGTTTTTTATCAATTTTTTTCCGCCTTTCAATTTTTATTTTTTTTTTGCAATCTATACGTCGTGAAGCATTCGATAAAGAAATCAGATTTTCTGGCTTGTGGAACAGCGGAGAGCGTCGCAGATAGTCTAACGCTCTTTGTATAAACCCCGCACGTCTTATTAAATTCCACACTTTTGAAGCCGTAATAATATTATCAGGCCGTAGCCAGTGTTAAAGCCCAGGGCAGAAGCAAGCACGCTGCAAATCCTATTAATACCCGCACAAAGAAATCCCGATCTTACAGAACTAAATATATATTTAAATGTTTAATATATTAGAGTGTGTGCCGGGAGATTGTGGTTCTGTAAAGTGCATTATAGCCTGAAACAGAAAAGGGGGAAAGAGCCAAAAAAAAGAGAGAAAGAGCCAGCGAGGCGAGTGGCGCTGATTAATTAAACGGTGATTTATGGGTTTGTTTCTATAATTCTATGCGCTACAAAGGGTTAATGTTGGCCTTTTATGCAGTACGGTCAGCTCGAGCCCTGCCTTGGAAGAAGAGAGTGAGATTGTATAAAAAGGAGAAAGGGAAAGAGTGATGGAGATAAAGGGGTTAATTCACTAAAGAGTTGTCTTTCAGCTCACTATATGTTATGAACCTTCCGCGTGCAGGCCCTGTATAATGTATTGTTAAAACAGCAAGGTTTATTAAAAAGTCTCCTTATGCGTTAAACAGGGCCAGCTCAGCACTTCATGCTGGAGAAATATGTCCGTATTGGCCGTTTATAATGAATAGCGATGTGAGGGAGTTTAAACCACAACTCGCCCCTTTAGTGAATAAAGCCCAGGGTCTCGGAGGAATAGCCAGTGAATGAGACAGTGGTAAAGAAGTGGCAGCACTTACCGGACGGGCTGAACTCAAGAGCGTGCGGGGTTTGCCCTCTCCAGGGTCCTGAACCGAGACTTGTTTGGCAGCGTTCTCGGCTATTTTTATTTGATATAATCTATAGATGTATCTATGCATTATCTATCTGTCCATCTGTCTATACATTAATCTACCTGCCTGTCATATCCATCTATCCATCTATCCATCTATCTATCCATCTATCTATCTATCTATCTATCTATCTATCCATCTATCTATCTATCTATCTATCCATCTATTATCATCATATCTACACCATAATCCCCAACACCCCCGACAATTCTCCCTTTAGTGAATAAAGCCCCAGAGTCTCGGAGGAAACAAAGGAATAACACATGAATGAGACAGAGGTGAAGAAGTGGCAAAGAACAAAAACTATAACCGAATGGAAGAGACATCCGTATTGGGGGCCAGGAGAGGAGAGACAGATCCAGAAGGAAAGAAGATGGAATAGAGCGGCACAAATTGGAGGAGATCCTAATAGAGAGCAGGAATGAAAGCGAGAAAGCGAGAGACAAAGAAGAAAGGGATGGAGATTCTCTGTGATGTTTGGGAAGCACCGTATAATTCATCAAAAGCCACTCCAAGCAAAAAAAAGTGCATGCTTACATTGTGTTAACCTGTTCATTGCTGGAGACAACAGAGCGTCGCTGACTTACCCACAGAGAGCTGCACTGGACCAAAGCAGACGGAGAGCCGGACCCAGAGGAGAAGGGCCAGGAGAGGCTGACCTAGAAGCAGCGCTGGCCTCCTGCCTCTTATTCCATGACACATCTTTCTTCAAGCAGAGGCATCCGCACAGCCAGCCCTGCACAACAGAGAGGTGTAAACAGTACAGCCCGGCACCAATGGGTTAACTCGTACTACAATAGCCCAATGCTCGCGGAGGCATTTACACCATGCAGGGGCAGACTGGCAACGTTCAGACGGGGGGGGGGCAAATAAACCATGCGTCCCAACAATAAAGATCTGTGTACATCGCCCATGCTTATCCAAACACTTTCACAGAAGGAGAATGTATAGAAAATCCATGAAAGGATCCAGTAAGCAAGGAAACACCGCAGAGACTGCACTAGACATGCGGGCGACTACTATGGAAATGCTAGAAAACCCAAAATGTTTAAATCTGATCAGCCCAGAGTGCCCCCCCTGCCCCCCCTACCCTGACACTATCCGGGGGGGCACTCTATCCTGTGCTCATCCTGGGACTTTTTCACTACAATTCCCTTCATGGGAGTTGTTGCCCAAAAGCAGCTGGGTGGCCCCAGGTTGCCAGCCCTTGACTGTGAACACAATATCCGTGAATGTCTAGCCTGAGTCCCCACTCACGATCCTGCACTCACTTAGTGGTGGTCCGTGGGCTGTGCGCGGGGCAGGCGGGGGTGCATTGCCTCCTTCCCGAGCTCGTCTTTGTGCCCAGCCGTACCGGGGAGCGAGATCCCTCTCTGCTGCCTCCCATTCACTGATTCGTTGACGGGTTGTGCTTGTCAGCAGCCCCGCTCCATGCTCAGGGAGACTGCGTGCCCTCCTCTTCCCTCATCAGACATGTATGCCTGTGCCCTCCCACCCCCTCCCGCGCTTCCTCATAAGGTCACAGGGAACATATTAAATATGCCCCCCCCTCCTCCTCCTCCTCCGTGGCTCGCGCTTTGAAACACCTCTGGTGCAGACGATGCATCCTGAACATTGCATGTTCTTTGCAGTAAGTAAAGGGTTAAATCCCCTCCCCCAAACCCCCCTTCACCGCCATTAGGATGCGCTTTACCTGCAGCCGACGCGCGTGCCTGGGATTCCCCGGGGATCGCGCGAGCCCTTCCTTGCCTTGGAGACCAGCCAGCGCGCTCCCGCTCGCCGCTTACCTGACAAGCGCGGCCACGCTTCCCATTGAACTCGAGAGCGCGCGTGCTTGGCGCTCTCCAGGGTCCTGAACCAAGAGCTGTTGGACTCTGTCTGTCTTCCTCGTCGTATCTTTCTATTGTAATCAACATATCTGTCTGTCCGCGTATCTGTCTGTCCGCGTATCTGTCTGTCCGCGTATCTGTCTGTCTGTGTATCATCATCATAGCTATCTATCTGTCTACCTTCATCATCATATCTATCTATTGTTATCGTCACCATCCTCATTATCTATCTATTTACATATCTATATCTATCTTCATCTATCTATCCATCTATCTTTCTATCTATCATCTATCTATCTATATATTATCTATCTATCTATCTATCTATCATCTATCTATCATCTATCTATTATCTATCTATTATCTGTCAATTTATCTATCTATCTATCTATCTATCTATCTATCTCTCTCTCTCTCTATGCCGTTCTCTCTGTCTACTGATCTATTGTCATCATTTTATTTATCTATATTTATGGAACTTAAGAAAGTTTTACTTCACCGAGAGGGTGGTAATTAAGTGGAACAGCCTCCCATTAGCAGTGGTAGAGGGTAATAAACATGCATGGGATAGACATACAGCTTCTAAATCTAAGACGAGACCAACGACTGATTAAGGTTTGAGTCGTTACAGCAGGAAATAAAGTACAGTTGGAGTAGACGGACTGAATGGGTTTTATCTGCTGGCAAATTCTAGGTTTCTATGTATAGCAGTTTTCTGTCTTGAATTCCCTCCCATTCTTCTCTTGCACAAAGAAACTGTAACCTAACTACAAATCCCCTGGCATACATTGTGCGACTATTTTAATCGATAATCACCATTCCCCCGGTTTATTTTGCGCTCCGAACTGCAAAATGGCAGACGCATACTAAGGGGTAGGACATAAAATGTGCCTTTTTAGAGATATTGCTTGTAGGGGAGATATAAACATGCATGGGATCGGCGTACGGCTCCTGAATCTAAGACGAGACCAACGGCTGATTATGGTTTGAGTCTTTACAGCAGGAGAAACGGGAGACTAGATGGGGGCCGAATGGGGCCAATCTGCCAGTAAATTCTACACCATATGGACAAAAGTATTGGGACACACCTCGTAAGTATTGAATTCAGGTGTTTCACTCCTATTGCCACAGGTGTATAAAATCAGCCCTCTAGCCATGCAGCCTTAAGAGGTCAGTGAATTTAAGTGTGGCGCTGCAATGGGACGCTTGGCGCTCGGATAAGATTAGTGGCTCTGGGATGGGACACATGATGCTCGGGTAGGATTAGTGGTGCTTGGATGGGACGCGTGGCGCTTGGATGGGACGCGTGGCTCAGGGATGGGAAGCGTGGCGCTTGGATGGGACGCGTGGTGCTGTGATGGGACGCGTGGCTCTGGATAGGACGCGTGGGCGCTGTGAGGGACGCGTGCTCTGGGATGGACGCGTGGCGCTGCTGATGGACGCGTGGCTCGGGATGGGACGCGTGGCTGTGAAGGGACGCGTGCGCTGTGATGGGACGCGTGGCGCTGTGATGGGACGCGTGGCTCTGGAATGGGACACGTGGCTCTGGGATGGGACGCGTGGCGCTGTGATAGGACGCGTGGTGCTGTGATGGGACGCGTGGCTCTGGATAGGACGCGTGGCGCTGTGATAGGACGCGTGGCGCTGTGATAGGACGCGTGGCTCTGGATGGGACGCGTGGCGCTGTGATGGGACACGTGGCTCTGGGATAGGACGCGTGGTGCTGTGATGGGACGCGTGGTGCTGTGATGGGACGCGTGGCTCTGGGATGGGACCGCGTGGCTCTGGGATGGGACGCGTGGTGCTGGGATGTTTACGGTGGCTCTGGGATGGACGCGTGGTGCTGTGATGGGACGCGTGGCTCTGGATGGACGGGTGGCTCTGGGAGGACGGGTGGCTCTGGGAGTGGGACGCGTGGCTCTGGGATGGGACGGTGGCTCTGGATTGGGACGGGTGGCTCTGGGATGGGATGCGTGGCTCTGGGATGGGACGCGTGGCTCTGGGATGGGACGCGTGGCGCTGGAATAGGATGCCACTTTTGCAGTAAGTCAGTTCATGAAATGTCAGCCCCGCTAGATATTCCACGGTCAGCTGTCAGGGGTATTACTGGAACAGCAGCAACTCCACCAAGCGGAAGATGACGTAAAGTCACAGAGCGGGGTCACCGAGTGCCGAGGCGCATGGCGCATACAAGTCGACAACCCTCTGCTGATTCTATAGCTGAAGACATTAAAAACTGCGCGGCGGGCGCTTCAGGGAATGGGTTTCCATGGCTAAGCAGCTGCATGCAATCCTCGTCCAACATCAGCGCCCGACCTCACAAACACTCTACTGGATGAAAACTATAAAAAAACTACTGCTAAAAAAGTAAAAAGTAATAAAAATCTTACATCGTTTGTTTAGTACTATCAATAAATATTACATGTTACATAGAGCATACTGTACTATATATACAGTATATACAGTGCTGCACAAACTACACAGTGAAACATCAATCACACTGCTACAAAAAGACACACAATTTATACAGCGAGATTTATCAATCATACATTCCACGCTGCGTGGCGTGAGAGGAAAGTGTCACCGCTCTAGTGACAAATGAGTTACTTTCATGGCTTTTTCAATGACTGAAGCCCCCATGGATCTGGCACATCAGGGGTGTGTGGAGAACCTCACGATGTAGAACATTACCTTTATAAGATGATAATTAACCATTCACCATGGGCTACACAAAAGGCTAATATCATCATCATCATCATCACCATCGTCATCAAATCATAACCTTTACGTTATTCCTGTGTTTCCGAGTTAAGGTGTAACGAGGATAAGGAAGGACCCAGATTCAGAAAAAAATACTTTTCCATACAATTTTTTTTTTATTTTCGAGATATATACGCAGACATACCGTATATACAAATAATTCCATGGTGCTGCTACTCTTTATTACCGCCATCGGCGTCATCCTATCCGAATTGTTTTGCAGCACCTTTGTGGTCGGGTAATATGTATTCATATAACAGAGATTGCTATTTTGTAGCAGATTTACTCGTCCGCATTCTGACTCACAGCAATACAATAACCTACAGGCAGCCATAGTAAAATGTAATTGATTCCATCTGTTTTGCTTTATTGACCTCATTATACTTCCAATGGAACGCAAAGAATTGGAATATATTCTGTTAGAACTTCTTCGGCTCCGTTTTATCTCTTGACGTTCCCCAGCCCACATTGGTTTATACTTTACTGCTGCTTTTATTGTGTTGCTAACTTTTTTTTCCCCCCCAAAGCAAAACTTATTCTCAGTAACCACAGAATATGTTATTTCCAAACAATAGAAACTTCCTTTTTTAATGAGATGACCTTCAGTGATCAGGTGGCTCCTTGGACCTTCAACTTGGTTGCCCAGTGGTTGGCCGTTGTGGTGGACAGAGCTGTCCAGGTTCTTCTCTACGATCCCACCAAGCCTGGACGGGTTGTCACCTATTACATTATCAGTAGAACTGCGATCAACCTAAAACCGCTGATATTTAACCACTTAATGACAAAGCCTGTACATGTACATGCTCAAAATGCATGGTTTTCATTGGGTTTAGGGACCACCCATTGTCCTTAAGGGGTTAAATTATTTTCATTACCTGTGATTGACAGCTCTTTTTTTTCTCAGTTGGCCTGGGGCTACAAAATAAAACCCTGGCTCTATTATGGCTACGTTAGAATTAATTGCTATGATTAAGTCCGTACATGTGTGAATTAGCCGCGCTTGAAAAAAAATACAAACTAGTTATTAGAAATACCGGTAAAACAATAGAAGGCGGTGTGTGTGTGAAGACCGGAACAAGGGATGTATGTTTTTATACAATAAAATAGAAATTAAACCAAAAGGTGTTTAAAGCGATATAAATACCTACCCAGGTACTAACATAAAGAAGACAAAAAAATAATAGTACAAAACGGTATATCCACCGGTCAATGCCACCAATAAATTCCACCGCTGGAGAGCAGGCCAAAAAAATATGTTCTGCGATCCTTTTCTCATAGGAATGAAACAGAAGAGGTGAAAATCAAAATACACTTTATTAAAAAAATAATAAAAATATTATTAATATTACTATATACAGTAGATATACATATTTATTGTTTTTAAAGAGTTAAAAATACATATAGTCTCTGCTGCTACATGAGAGTGTAATCCCCAAAAAGTATATTAATGGCAATATATGTTTGGTAAAGAAAAATAATGTATATATAATACACTTTGTATGGAAGACAATTTGCGCACTATTTGTAAAACGTACACATTGTAATATTTACCTGGATTTTTTAAGATACCGCATTCTTAAGTGGCGAAGAAATATCCCTAATAACAAACGGCAAGATTTTTCAGGATCAGGTAAACATTTTTAACGAATTTCTTGTGGAAAGTGTGATGCAAAAAGATACATGGACATTTTAAACAGGGA
>VKOC01023272.1:0-43735 GCA_009364415.1 Spea multiplicata
TGTCTGTGTGGCAGGGCCTGTCCTGTGTGTGTGTTTGGGTGTTGGTGTTGCCTGTACTGGTGTCAGGGCGGGTTGTTTGGGGACAAAATTGGCTCACGCTGGGCTGTTTGGGGACAACGTTGGTTCACTCTGGACTGTAATTTGTTAATGTTATCTTGGTGCTGGTCGGGTTCTATGTGGGCAGTGTGGACATCAAGGCTGGCTTTGGGGGTGTGCATCCTGTGATCTATGCCTGTAATTTAGGGGGTTTTATCTATACCTTTAATGCTTAGTTGTTATGTGATTTCCAGTTGATCTGTACCTGCAAAGTTGGGTTTGTGTATTATTCTGTTGATCTGTATCTGCTATGTTTCCATACATTATTTATGTATACCTGCAAATACAGGGTTTGTATTTCTTATTCAGTTGACCTATACATGCACATGCTGTTTACATGTGTTGTTTATTTGATCTGTACTGGAACTACAGGGAGTAAGTAAAACAGAGGTGTGGCTTAGTGAATCAGGGACAAAGGAACTCTGGGGATGATTACAGGCAGGGGCCCAAGGAAATGCCTAGGATCCAATTTTTCCATATTTAAATTTCATTTTGTTAAGATTAGCTGTTTTTTAATGTATTAAACATAATTTTTTTTTACTCCCTGTCCCATCACATTACATCAATATGCGTTAGAAAATCAGGAAAAGATGGGCATGGATGGTGTGTTGATTCGGTGGCACAACGGGCCACTTGACTAGACTTGCCCCCGAGGCCTTAGGCTGCCAGCCCTCCCCTGCCAACCAAGCCTGCTCCTCTAGCGGCGGACATTACTGTCCGTCTCTGGAGGGGTGCTGGCGTGGTGGCACCCCCCAGGGCGGAACGCCCAAACCCCCAGCCCCCCACTAGGTACACTACTGGCTGAGACACAGGGGGCGTTCAATGGGCGTTTGGGGTTGCGTTTTTTGCCTTGCGGCAGATACAGCACTGCTTCTATGTGTAAAAGGGGTTATAGAACTAATAGACATTTGCAAAAGGAAACTTTTTGGATCTATAAATTAAAATTAAAAATTAAATTTAAATTTGGATCTATAAAATTAATTTATTATTATACTTTTTATATATATACTTTTTAATTGGAGGTTCTGTGACTCTGTACTTGGTATATAAGTACGCCTTCATAAGCATTGGTGATGAAGTCCATACTGTGACGAAACGCGTTGGTATTTTGGCACTTCCCAGCTTCCGTAGTTGACTCGATTGCTGCAGACGGAGAATTTTCTACTGTCACGTCCTACCCAGGCTGCGGAGCTGCATATCTCGCTCTTGCTTCAGTTTTCCTGTTTTGCTGTTTGAATTTCATGTTTGGTTTGTTTTGTATCTTTGCCAGCAGGGATTAGCGTTAGGGCCCACCGTCATTGGAGTACTTTGGCGTAGTGGTGGGCTAAGCATACTATGGCCATAAGATGTGAAGGAATCTCCAATAGTTATCAAACAGTCCTAGGCTAGTTTTTGTATTTATGTGTATCAGTCTGTCCTGTCTTGTATCCCCGGCAGCGGGGTGTCCTGTCTTGTTCCCTGTTGTGCCCTGTATTATGTATATCTTGTCTGGTTATGTTTATTCCTTGTCTTGTTCACTGTTGTGCTCTGTAATCATGTATATCTTGTCTGGTTATGTTTCGTGCTTGGTCTCCCTGTCCCTTGCTTGTTATGTGTCTGATATATTTTTCTGCTTAGCTTCCATGCTCCAAGCCTGCAGCATCCCGCTCATGAGTCTTGTGTGATGTCTCATGCCTGTTCCTGGGTGCCAGCAGGATTTCACTTTGTTCTGGACTACATCCGCTGCTATATCTGGGCGCTAGTCTTTGGCTGCACAACCCTAGATATTCAACACCCAGGTGAGTGCGGTCACCCTGCAACCAGGCCCTGTCCAACTCCACAACTGCACCGTAACTCCTGCACACAATTTTTGGGCGCGCTGGGTCTATTCAGTCATCCGTATGGACCCAGTTCATGACATCTACTACTGTACGACGATCGAGACTGTAGCGCTCTTTCTCCTCAGACGCCCTGCTTCCCCCAGCAGCTTGCATCTTTGATCCATGGACTGCCATTTTTTTATTTATATTCAGCCTTTCTGATATTGTCTTATATTTTGTTTTGCAGATAGTTTTTTATTATTTTTTGGATTTGCCTTAAGGTATATATTTTTATACCCAAGTAAGTTCACAATGTTTTTTATTAGCACACTGGTGTTTCACAGGTTTGTTGGTCATCCTTCCTTTTTTTGTTTGTGTCTTTTATACAACATTAGGTGTATTGCTGTTTAACCCCTGCTGCACTGTTTGACTTTATTCCCTGGCCACCCCTTATTTAGTTGGTATGCAGACACCCCACGAATGTGGGAAAATTCTGTGTGATGCGTAAAAAAACATAAAATTGTAAAAAAGTAAAACCAAACCTGAGAACATATTAACACTGCCATTACAGTATCGTGGATGTAAGTGCAGAGGAAAGGTCAGGGCCTACCAAGCAATGACCGTCCCACCTGATTCTTATCTCTATTCGAGGCACCCAGTTTAACAGGGGTTAACGTGGTTGAGAAGAAAATAAAAAGATATAGCTTAAATAAAAGAAAAATCCAGCGCATCTGTGTCTGGACATCCCTCCGCCCGGGTGAGCCAACAGACTAACATAGTATGACAGAGGCTTAGTCACCTGGAGCCTCTAATTAACCTCCCCCTCCCTCTATCTCTAATTCCCACCTGGGCCCTAGCACTCTATCGCCATCGGAGCCAAAGGCATTTGGCTACCTTATAAAAGTGGCACACACCGGAGATCGAAACACATGAGGATGGGATACAAGCCTCGTCTATACCCCCAAAGTAAACCCTAACCTCCGATCCCCCACCCCCATGTCAGTATATAGAAATAACAGTATACTAAGCCCCTTAAGGGGGAGAATCAAATTGTCCATGGATACCACTTAGAAGACTAGCAAGAGTCCCCTTCAATGTGACCTTTATACAATGCAGGAACTGTAGGTCAGTAACGGTGAAGGCCCTCATCCCACATGGTGTAGATGAAACCGGCGAGTTCCAGAAGTGGATGACTTGGTTCAGAGACCATGGTCCCGCCGGTCTCTCCATTCTAGCCTGTTTCTTCCTCTGTGGTCGTGGGATCTTCTGCTGCACCCCCCTCCCGTTGGCCCCTAATGCGGATATTACACCTTCTACCTGGAAGTTGTGGAAGTGTGTACTGCTGAGTGAGTATTGTGTCTTCCATAGCCTTTATTGAGTTATGGAAAGTCGCTTGGTCTTCCTCCAAAGTGTTAATCCTCTGGCCTTGTTGGTTTATGTATGATATAATTTCTGAAATGTTATCTTTAATTGTGGACTTGAGTTGTTCTGGGAGAGCTGCAAAATCCTGTTTGATCTGTTGAGCGAGAGGCTTTAAGTCCCCTTTTGGAGGGGTGTTCAGAATTCTGTTTAGCCACTCTTCTGTGTCTTCACTCTGCAAGGATTTTCTATCCTTTTGCGTGCTCTTTTAGGGTTGGATGGAGCCTCCGCCATGTTGTCCACATGGACCTTGGCATGTTGAATCCGCATTAAAAAATCCTTCACGGCGTAAACTTCGCTCACCTTAACTCATCGTGTGGTTGTGGGAGTCTTGGGATGTTGCAGCAGTGCTGCGGGGAATTCTCTCTTACATCCGGAGGGTGTATGTGCGATGGACGCGGACAACCCCCGTGTCTGGGTATTTTAGTGTGTCTCTGCCTGGGTATTTTGGTATGTGTCTGCATGTTAGTGTCTGTCTGGATATGTATGTTAGTGTCTGCCTAGGTATGTGCTTGGTTGTGTACGTTAGTGTGTGTGCATGTGTTAGTGTCTGTATGTGTGTTGGTGCTGAGTGTCTGGAAGTGTGTGTCTAGTTGTGTTGGTGTGAGTATCTGGATATGTGTGTCTGGTTGTGTGTTAGTATGAGTGCCTTTCCTGAGGTCAGGCTCTGGTCTGCCCTGGCTCAGCAGTGAAGCCACACACACCGTGATGGAGCACTGAAACAAATGCCTCAAGCTCCCACCACAGGATCTCAGCAAGGTGATGAGGAGAAAGGAGAGAGATAGTAAGAAAATGGAGCGATAAAGTGAAAAATATAGGGGAGAGATGAAGAGGTAATGAGAAAGAGGGTGGTCAAAGAAAATGGACAGAGACAAAAGATAAAGGGGGGATAGATAAAGAGAAAGAAGAGAGAGAAACTAAAAGGTGAGAAATAGGGAAAACAGGTGTGGTAAAGAAATAAAGAGAAAGATGAGGAGAGATAATGAGAGAGAAAAAATAGAGAGAAGAAGAAATAACAAGAAAGGAAAGAGAGAGAAAAGGGAGAGATAAACAGAGATGGGGGGAGTTCTGGGTGCTGGATAAAGTCCTTTTTGTGCAATCTAGTGTGGCAGAGCCTGTCCTGATGTGTGTGTTTGGGTGTCGGTATGGCAGAGCCTGTCCTGGTGTGTATTTGGCCATCTGTTTCCTGGAACTTTAACTTCTGTAGGAATCAATTTAACAAATTGAATTTTTTGTTATCCAGAGATAAAACGCCCTCCTGAATTTGTAGTCACTTCAGAGGACAAAACTTTCCAGGCGCAGAAATCAGTGAGAGGTTTTGTGTTATTTACTCTATTTCCATCTGCATATTTTATTAAAAAGGCATCTAGTGTATGATGACTTTTCTTTTAGTGTACTGATGTACTCCCAAACCCATCACATTACATCAATATGCATTACAAAAATTTGGAAAAGTTGGGCATGGATAGTGGGCTGATTCGGTGGCGCAACGGGTCACTTGACTAGATTTGCCTCGAGGCCTTAGACTGCCAGCCCTTCACTGAACATGAAAACTGTTTATATCATCCTTTTGGAGACTTCAAGTAATTAAACTTTATATATTTTTTATTATTTACTCTAGTAATAATTATACATCTAGTCAACATCAAACATTTACAAGGAGGTCTTCTTTTACTTAATATTTGGTTTTACTAGGCTAACAGTTAATAAATGTGGTTAATTCATTATCTATGAATGTATCATTGACAGTGTTATGAATTACTTAAAGCTTTGTAGTTCAGGCAGTGTATGTAGTTTTGCATAGCTGTATTTTCTTCCAGTCTTAGAGCACTCATTTTATGCATATGGATTCTGAAGAGCATAAATCCCAGGTAATCATGTTTTCTTATATTTTGGTATTCTAAATTAATATGTAATTGCATAGGGAAAAATAGAATATCTGTAAGAAAGGTGATTTTTTTTCTGAAAGTCCTTCATAATGTGTGATAGTGTTTAGTAAACATATTTGTTTTCTTTAAACAGAGCACCTGACAAGGTAAATAAGATCTTCCTTGAATTTTAATGGCCAAACTAGTAGCTAATATATATATATATATATATATATATATAACCAGGTAGAGAAACTTTTTTCTTGCAACGCCTCAGTATGGATTTTTCATGCCACAAATACCCATGTTTGTTGCTTGGGTTTTTTTTGCCTGCCCTCATCATCAATCTCGGGAATGTTTAATTTAAAATAGCCTAGCCAATTTTCTTTGTTCAAACAATCTACTATTATAGCCCTCACCATAATCACAACTACTATTTGCCCTTCTCCTGCAAGCCTTCTATTCTCATGGCATACATAACATCTCCTGGTTCAGATTCCATCTCTGTGACTTTTAGAATGTCCTTCCCTGGCACTTATTCCTCTCCATTATCAATCTCTGCTAGTATGCCTCAGGCAGGTTTGGATCCAAATAAGCAGCCCAGACACTCAAACTAACACACGCATTCACGGGAGAGCTACAAAATTTAATAAGGGGATTGGAAAATACTAGTTATGAAGAGAGACTAAAAAAGTTGAAATTACCGTATTTGCTCGATTATAAGACAAACCCCCAAAATCTGAATAGTAATTTATGAAAAAAAGAAAAAAGCCTGAATACAAGATGACCATAATAGGAAAAAAGTTTTACCAGTAAATGTTAATTCATGTAAACTATGTGAACAATTTTTTTAATAATAGCCATGATTGAGAAAAATATTTTGTTTTTATTTCCTTTTTTTTTCAACCTGCCCCCTCAGTTATGCACATCTGCCCCCTGGCTTGCCACTCTGCCTCAGAAATGCCTTATACCCCCTATATGCCACTGTGCCCCATGATATGCCTTTTAACCCTCTAAATGCCACTGTGCCCCATGATATGCCTTTTTGACCCCATATATGCCACTCTGGCATATAGAGGGTTAAAAGACATTTCTAGAGGCAGAGTGGCATTAGGGGGTTTAAAAGGCATTTCACAGAGCACTCTGCCTTCAGAAATGCCTTATGCCCCCCATTTAACACTCCCTCCCTCCTCCAAACTTACCGAAGCTTCTGACAGCCGGGGAAGGTCTGCGAGATGGACGCGGACAACCCCCGCTGCTAGCCGCACCTCCTCCCGGCTGCAGCGGAAGTTGTGTACGCGAATCTCGTAGAGCTCTACACGCTGCCCGGACTAAGCACCGGGGACTCAGAAGTACCGGTAAGTTGGGAGGGGGACAGGAGGGTCCAGGTCCCCTGCATCGCTGCGGGGGATCGGGATCTCAGTCTCATAGTCAGACCTCGTTGAGGTCTGATTATAAGACGAGGGGTATTTTTCAGAGCATTTGCTCTGGAAAAAACCTTGTCTTATAATCGAGCAAATACGGTATATACGCTAGAAAAACGGTGTCTCAGAGGGGATATGATAACTAATATAAATTAGTATATGCCGTTACCAAACTATCTATTCATTGATTGAATGGAAATAACAAAGAAACAATTACCACTCCCTTGTGATCATCTCCACACAGACTCGGAGAGAGAGAGAGAGAGGACTTTATAAACACAATAAGTCCTCCTTCTGCTGGACACTCCCCTGGTAACCTATCTTCTCCAGTGACCCTTAGAGACCAAGGTGATAAAAAAGGGTAAGGACATTGCACTGGGGGAGGAAGTGGAAGGTGACCAAATGTCCTAACTGATTTGCCATGTGCTCTGCGGAGAAGAATCTCCATTAATGTTTGAGACCATTTTAAGGTCTTGTATAGAGAGGCTTTGCCCATTTGGATCTCTGCATCATAACACCATTTCACTTCATTAGCATACAGTTGGTTGTCAATCATGCCTTCCTTTTTACATTGTAATACCCTTTTTATTGGACTAACAGTATTTAAAGTAATATACAAGCTTTTGGGAGCCCTCCCTTTAACAAGTCAAAAGCATTTCATTTGAGAAACAAACCAAATATGAAATCTAAACATAAAGCAATGAGACACCTTTAGACTGCTGACTGAGACAAACAGAACACATGAGTGGGACACACCTTTTAAAGGAAACAGAGCTAAAGCAAAGAGCAAGACTGGAATCGAGGAGTCAGAGGCACAGGACAGAGCATAGGGAAATCCAGGAATGGATTTCTGCAAAGGGAGAACTATAGCAAGGACTAGGGAAACTGTAGCAAGACAAGGAAACTAAAGACATGCAGCTCCGCAGCCCAGATGGGGCCTGACAGCAGGATACGCAATGGATATTAAGGAAAAAAGAAGGTATAAAACAAGATTATGTGTTCCATTGGCCAGAAAAAGAAATACCTTTATTGGAGGTCATAATTACCCCACATCTAGAAGGGATTTGGAATGCAAATCTATCTAGACTAATTACTCAAAGAACCAGCTTAAAGGATGGGATAAATTATTTGTTTCCTGGATGAGTCGCATGAACAGAAGTCTTATGTGATTCCTAAATGTCTTTACTACTTCAGGATGATCCCCTTGAGCATGTCAGATCAATGGATAAGACAATATCAGGTCCTAGTAGGAAAATTTATTTAGGCAGGAAAGAAACCGAGAATTGCTAAGTCTCATTTATATGGAAGGATATTTAAGGGAGGAATGGGGCTACCTGATCTGAATAGATACCACAAAGCAAGCTTCATATTCCACATGCACGCATTTCAATTGACAACATCTGAAGTGAAGGACTGGTACATTTTGGAACAGAAGATGTTAAATACCATTAATTCGGACCTAACTATGTGGAAAAATCATAAAGAGATAAAAAGGCACTTAGACTCTCATCGTTCTATAATGGTAGACAACCAAAAAAGATTCAACAAATAATGGAAGAACAAGAATTTGTCAGGAATGACAACTTCCTATTAATTAGAACCACACATTATATTAAGTCTAAATTGTACAACTGTCCAGGTATAGCTGAAATGTTAGAAATAATCTTTGATTCTAAATCCAATAAAAAAGTGAATAAATGTAATAAACTATTGGGCTTTTTAATAGCAGGATATCCTCAAAAGATAGAAAAAAATTGAGCAGGGATCTTCTTTATCCTATTGATGAAGTTGGGCTCATATTAGCAGAATATCACACTGTTTATCAATCCAAGAATTACATTATAAAATAATGCATAGATGGCATTATGTTCCTGACCAGTTACACCAGATAGACCCTTTAATAACCCCAATCTATTGGAGGTGTACAAAAGAAAATGGGGATTATTTACATATTTGGTGGTTGTGTGATAGATTAGAAATCATTTGGCCAGAATTATTTTAGATCTAACTAAAATGATAATGGTCCCGAATTTGGAGGAAGCTCTTTCACATTTTGATCTGGATAACCTTTTAAAATATAATAGAATACTAGTTTTACAGATTTTATTGGCGACCAAAATAGTGATTGTCAGAAGGTGGAAAGGAAATATTGTAATAAAATGGATAACTGTTATGAATCAAATCCACATCAATGTATTATGGAAAAGGGTTATTTTGCAGTTAGACAGCCAGTTGTGAAAACACCCTGCACATACATAATGCATTAGTTGACACGAAAAGATGTAAAAATGCTCCAATTAGATCAATACCAATTTACCATCTGATATTGACTCTCAGCGATTCCCCTTCTCATATCACTCAGCCCACATGTTTTTCTTTTTTTGTTTTCTGTTTGTAAGTCTCGTTCTTCCTTACAGAACTGCTTAAGCTTATATATTCCTAGGAGGACTGGTGTGAAAGTTGCTGTGGAAGTAATTCCACAGCAACTCTACAAGGTTAAGGTCTACTCCAAGGTCACTTCAAAAGGCAGATTTTCTTTTTTTGAAATCATTCTGTAGTAGATTCCCTTTGATGTTTAGGGTCATTGTCCTGCTGCATTACACAGCTTCTATTGTGTGCCAGCTGGCAGACAGCCACTCTGACATTATCCTTTGCGATACCTTGATGAGCTTGGGAGTTCATTATCCTCTCTATGAGCTCAAGCTATTAAATGCTGAGTATGAGGTGCCATTTTTATGCAATACACAGTGCTGCGTGTTCTTCCCAAAAATTCATTTCAGCAGTTTTCAAAACATTTTCCTAGTAGCGTTGTGGAGTGTCAAGGTGCTCTTGGATACCATGCCTGTTTAATGTATTGTGTATGGTAGACTAATAAACAGATATTTTAACCAGTTTAAATTATTCCTTCAAACCTTTAGCTCTATGGTTTTGGCTGGGCAAACCCATCTAGAAAGAGTAGCCATAGTACTACATCATCTCCATTTATAAACAATTGTTTGTGAACTGATGGATATGTAAACTCTTTGAGATTACTTTGTAAACCTTTCCAGCTTCTGTTCTTTCTTTTCTTGTAGGGCAGGGTTCACATTAGCAGATTTTTCTTGAGAACAGCAAACTGAAAATGTTTGACTGTTTTTTATGTCAAAGTAGCTCTGAAACACACCTCCAATCTCGTTTCATTGATTGGATCTGGACATGTTTGCTAACTCCTTGTTGATATTGTTAATAATTAAATTTTATTGCCGCTGTAAACAGGTTTAAAGCTATGAGCATTCACATTTTCAAATATCTGCTCTTCTTTCTTACACATTTACTTTGTAGATTATTTGACAAATAAACATGTTTTTTTAATAACAGTATTAATACTTTCTTAAGCTTATATATAAATTGGGCAGACTAGATGGTCTGATTGGTTCTTATCTGCTGATATAGTCTATATTTCTATATCCACAAGGTGCACCATGCCCAGTCACAGGTTCAATGCAGGGCTCAATTGCATCATTGGGGTCTAGTGGGAATTTCAGCTATTTATTCATGAAGTGCATTCAGTTTTACGAAAAGAACATACTACATGTCAGGGTCCTTTATCTGTTTAGGGAACAGAGGGTCTCCTTAATTTGTATCCTACAAGGTGCATTTTCAGCACACTCGTTGTGACTAAATTGACTAAAGCATTTCCCTAAAACTTGCAGAGGTTCCTGCCTATATGAACAGGTTACTTTTCTTAATGTTATGCTGAAAAGAAAAATACTGTTTATTATGAAACTGTTATTCAAATGTAACAAAAAGCCTCTTATGTATGTATACATATCTATAAATAAAATGTATTTGAACCTCTGTATGTATACTCCTGGGTGATTTCTTAGACTTTATCTAGGTTAGCACCCAGTTGCCCCTCACAGCCCCTCCATGCCTGAACAGAAAGAAAAAAAATCTGTGGTCTCCCAAATGGTCCAATTAGCACCTCTGGGAAGCAAAATGCTCAATTTGTCTCTGTTTATTTTTCTGCTACGCCTCAGACCTACTGCCCTAGGCCTATTAACATAAGCATCTTAACATGTATGTATGCATTTATATTACAGAAAGATGATGTCCTTGTATCTCAAACAATTGATATGAAGAAAGAGGATATATTATATAAAATAGAAGATATTCCACCATGGTATCTTTGCATTTTTCTTGGATTACAGGTAATAAATATTTGATATGTTCTTTCAATTGAGAATGGGAAACAATATTCACGATCATAACTTAGAATAATTGGACTGTTCAGAACATAGACCATGATAACAATCAGATGGACCTAATATTGGTCTTTTGTATTTGTAAATGTATTATTAATCAGGTTATTGTAATGAAGTAAGGTTCTCAACAATGCTCTAGCATGGGAAAAATTACCTTTAATTATTAAATCAGTGTAGAATTTAAAAGCATCAACCTCAGACAATGTGACCCTGAAAATTTGCTCATTCACCCTGAAATTAAAAGCCACAATAAACCATGTTTTACCTTTATTCTGAAGTTTGTATTTTGAGTTTCTTGTCAATAACCGGGCCATCCTGCCACACACACACACACATATATATATATATATATATATATAATCACTTATATGAATGACTCCAGTTTACTTCTATCAAATTGGTTTATCAAGTCATCCTTTAGTAATTTAGTTATAAAAACCCTCCAACTTTACAAATAAACTCAAAAAGAAGGAAAGGGTATCACAGGCTACCCTGCCCAAGTTTTGTGTTTTTTATGCCGGGGCCATAGGAATATCTCTGCCTTCTCATGGACATAAGGTGCCTACCTGCTCCTGATATACCTGTTGCTTATTTCTGCAGTCAAAGACCTTTTATAACCTCAACGTGATCCTTTCCATTCCTGCAGATGGCAACCAGGTCTGTGGAATGGACAGATGGCAATGGGGTCTGTGGAACTAACACAAACAAAAGGGGACAATAGCATGGTATAACAATAAGGGTCTGGGACAACAATATTATTATGGGAGACTTTAATTTCCCTGGTGTAGACTGGAAAAACCAAACAGCTGGGCCAACAAGGAGAAGAGACATCCTAAATTCCTTACTGTATCTAAAGCAGTGGCAAATATATTGAATGAGAAGAAGCAAGCTTTTAAGAAATATAAACAGACACAAAATGAGGAGGACGGGAGCAAATACAAAGCTAAGCTTAGGGAGGAAAAGACACATAAGTGAGAGAAGAAAACATAACCAGGAATAATTAAACTGAAGACAAATGAAGGGAATTACAGTATGTAAATGAGGATAAAGAGCTAGCCGACTGCTTAAATAAATACTTCTGTTTTTACACAGGAAGATGACAGTGATGGCCCCTTGTTAGCCAAGAGACATGGGGTGACGTGACACAGCTGTGTTTACAGTGGAAGAGGTTCTACTTGAACTCTCCGAAGTAAAACCAGACAAATCAATGGGATCTGATGGGATATACCCAAAATGACTGAGTTTCGAGGTGTCTTGACAAAACCACTAGCAGATCTATTTAACTAGTTACTAATGACAGAAGTAGTTCCAGAAGACTAGAAGTTGGCAACCGTAGTACCACTGCACAAAAAAGGTAGTAGGGGAGACTCAGCCAACTATAGATCAGTAAGCCTTACATCAGTAGTTGGCAAATTAATGGAAACCAAGCTAAAGGATAGGATTGTTAAATATCTGGAAGTAAATGGATTTCATGATCAGAAACAGCACTATAGTCAAACTAACATAATCAAATTTTTTGACTAGGTTACTAAGATAATAGACAAGGGAGGACACTGTCCCTCATAGAAGACTTATGAATAAATTCCAGTCTATGGTTATGGATGCCAGAATATTTGAATGAATAAACCAATGGATGAGTGATAGGAGGCAGAAAGTTGTAGTTAATGGTGCATTTTCAGAGGAAGGAGTTGTCACTAGTAGAGTACCTCAGGGATCATTATTGGGACCTATACTGTTTAATATTTGCATTAAAAAATATTACAGAAGGTCTTAATGGTATGATATGTCTTTTTGCAGATTATACAAAGGTGTGCAATAGGGTAGATAACAGTGGAACAACTGTAAAATAGTGCACTTGAGATGTAAAAATCCCAAGGCAGAATATAGCATTGGTGGCACTATACTGTCAGTAACAACGGAAGAGAGGGACCTAGGTGAAATTATCTCTGATGACTTAAAGGTAAGCAGACAATGCAATAAAGCATCTCAAAAAGCAAGTAGGATGCTGTGTTGCATAGGGAGTAGCAGAAAGAGGGAGGTGATTATGCTACTTTACAGACCTCTGGTCAGGCCTCACCTAAAATATTGTTTACAGTTCTGGAGACCCCACCTCCAGAAGGATATCAACACATTAGTGAGAGTTCAGAGGAGAGCTACAAAAATGGTAAGTGGTTGGCTGGACAGAAATTTTCAGGAAAGGTTAAAGGATCTTAATATGTATAGCTTGGAAGAAAGCTTGGCACCAGCGAGCGGCTTTTAAACGCTTTTTTTTGATGCGGAGGAGAGAGGGGTGCCTAGCAAACCCTCGTTCTTCCCCGCATAAAAAAAAAGACAGCATTTAAAAACCTGCTCGCTGGTGCCCGCTGCTGAGCGCCGAAATACAACGTAATATAACGGCGCTCAGCAGTGAAGCAGCGGGCAGTGCAGGAAGACAGAAGCTTCGTGCTCCCGTTGCTGGACTTCAAGGTGAGAGAACTACAAAGGGGGAGAGGGGTTAGACAGTGATAGGGAGGGAGAGGGGTTAGAAAGTGATAAGGGACGGAGAGGGGGTAGATATAAGTAAAGAGTGTGAATTAATGTGCGGATGCATTGAGTGAATGAGGGAGAGCATGAGTTAATGTGTGGATGAGTTGTCTGCATAGGAGAGATGGAGTTAATGTGTGATGTGAATTTTCTGAATGAGGCGAGAGCATGAGTTAATGTGTGGAGAGTGTCTGAATGAGGCTGAGAGCATGAGTTAATTGTGTGGATGGAGTTGTCTGGGAATTAAAGTGTGAATTAGTGAGTGACTGTAAAAGTGTTTGTGTATCATAGATGTATAATTGTGGAAGGGCAAAGATGGCACTAGCAGGAGGTTTGAGCCTTGGGGACCAAGATGACACAGGCACAGTGTATATGGGACAAAGATGGCACAAGCCGGACTGTTTGGGGACAAAGTTGATTTGTGCTGGGCTATTTGGGGAGAAAGATTGCAAATCTTATGTGTGTAATTTGGGTGCTGGTCAGGTTCTATGTGGGCAGTGTGGACACCAGGGCTGACTTTGGGGTGTGCAACCTGTGATCTATGCCTGTAATTTAGGGGGTTTTAAATATACCTTTAATGCAGAGTTTTTATGTGAATTCCAATTGATCTATACTTGCAAAGCTGGGTTTTTGTGTTATTCTGTAGATCCATATGTGCTATGCTATGTTTCCATACATTATTTATGTGTACCTGCAAATACAGGGTTAATATTAGACTTGCGCATTCGTCTTCAGGCGAACATGAAAACGAGCACGAAGAGGCCGTTTTTTTGTTCGTTCCGAAGGAACGTAGAACAGAATACAGTGCCGGCAAAACGTAGGCGAAGACGAAGACCCACAACCACGAAGACCAGAGCTTGCCTGAGAGATCCATTCATTTTTCGCTGTGACTGCTTTGGCAACACTGCTATGCTGCATCCGAGCGTTACAGAGAGAGATAGTCCTGTTCAGTGTGAGACTGGTAAGCCTCAGCCTGCCATTTCTCACAGTGTACTGTGTTCAGTTCTACTGAATTAATAATTTTATTAATTTAGTCATTTTTTAATTTAATTGTTTTTCAGTGCTTCTGTGATCTGTCTGTCATCAACTGTGTAGTGCTGTTGAGTTGACAGTGCACCCAGTGCCTCAGCAGTAGTAGTGCTGCTAGGCCCACAAGCTCTATGGTTTTTTACGCAAAGCCTAAAGCACCAGAAGCACGTTCAACGTTAAAGGGTAGCACAACTAGTACTTCTACTAGCCCAGTGAGTAAAAAGAAGTGCCTTTTGCCCCAAGCAGCATCTTCCCCATCCACAAGCAGCATGCAAGCTACTAAGCAGAGCCAACTTAGAAGCAAGACTCAGAGGGGTTTTCCCAAACCAAAGCGATCTCATTGCTTCGTAGGGAAATCCACCACCACCACCTCTACCACCACTAGTGCTGCGCCTACTGTTCCCACCGGTACCGCCACACCATATCCTCCTAGTACCTCTAGAAAGCCACCAAGTCCTTGTATATTTTTGTAAAGACAGTTAGAGAGAGGGCTATACATAGTGGAACTCCTACTAGTGAGGTAGCAGAGGAGCCTGAGACTGAGAGGCCAAGTGCAGAGTCTGTTCTTCCTGCTCGCACTACTACTAGTCACAATATCAGTCTTAGCTCCAGCCTAGCAGGAATTCCATTTGATCTGGCTAATGAAGAACTAGACTATGAGCCAGAGGAAGTAGAGGAGATGAGTGGTCAGGAATCAGATTCCTCAGGGAGCAGTGTACAAATGACTAGTGCGCAATTTTCCCCTGAGCCTCCACCTTCTCCGCTACGATCATCACCACCAGCAGCAGCAAAACCTACCAAATCTGGTAGAGTTAAAGCAATTAGCAGTCCACTATGGCCAGTACTGGTACCACCAGTGCCACCACCACTAGTTCTGCCTCTATTCATCCACCCCGAGCAGTAGAAACAGCACCCAAGGCACACTCCAAGGTGAAAATGCTGAAGAAGGGCGCTATGGAAAGTGCAAACATTGTGGGAAGCTAATAAGCAGAGGGAAAGTGTCTGGCCATTTTACCAGTGCTAGCATGAAGCATCACCTCTGCACTCAACACAACGCTGTGCTATTGGGGAAAGATTCAGAAGTAAAACGTAGTGCAGGCAGCATAGCTGGTGGCCGTGGTACTACAACAACAACTAGTACCATCTCCAGAGAGAGTGGAAAAACCCCAACAGCTGCTTCTGAGCCAATAGCAGCAGCAGCTAGTGCTGGCAGCCAGAGACCAAGGCAGGTTGGAGCACTGCATGTCCAGCCCACCCTGGAACAATTTGTGGCATTCCACTCCAAGAGGTCAATGTCCAAACAGCAGGCCAATAAAGTAAGACGACTTATTGGTCAGTTCATTGCTGTTGGAGGGGCATCCTTCTCCATGATTGAAGGGGAGCCTTTCAAACAGTTGATGGTGGCTCCACAATACCCAGTTCCTCATTGTGTCGGTCCTGTGTTTCAGCAGTGAAAGAGGAGCTTTCCAAGGCTGCTGGTCAGTCTGTTCATTTCACAACAGATTTCTGGAGTGCACCTAGTGGGCAGCATGCCTTTCTTTCTTTGACACTGGTGGCAGCCCAGTGTGTCTAAGGAAGCTGCTGCAGCAGGCTACCGATCATTCCTTCTCCATGCAGAAGTGATGGATGAAAAGCACACTTCCCAAAATATTCTGCATGCGATTAGGAAAATGTTTAGCCTTTGGGTGGGAGCAGCGGCGGGCACCAATGTTGAAGTTGGTTTTGTGGTAACTGACGGAGGTGCCAATATGGTGAAAGCGCTGCGAGATGGTCATATTGTTGGTGTGCGCTGTGCAGCCCACATCATCCATCTTGTAGTGAAGGCAGCAATGTCAGAAGGAACTAATGTAGCAGCAGTAGTTCTGTCCCGCTGCAGAAAGATCGCTGGGCACCATAGTGTTAAGGCTAGCCAACTTTTGAGGGAAGAGCAAGAGAGGTCAGGTCTTCCCGTACGCTGCCTACGACAGGATGTCAGTACGCGGTGGAACTCCACTTTAGAGATGCTGGAGAGGATTTTGGAGCTGCAGAGGGCAATCCATAATCTTGCCTCATAGCATAATATTGGGATTACATCTGCATTGAATAGGGAGGATTGGACAGTGATCGCCCAGCTAGTGGCAGTCCTTAAACCATTTAGAGATGCCACTGAAAATTTAAGCTCAAACACTGCCAGTCTGGCCCAGGTAATCCAAGTGTTCTCCCATCTAGGCAGCAGGATGGATGTGTTCAATGAAAACCGTGAGGCTGTTCAAGGTGGCACATCCTGACGTAGCAGCCATAGTCAGGAAGCTGAAGGATCGTAAACACATGGAAGAGAGTCCCGAAATGATGCTAGCGTGCCTTTGTGATCCAAGAATTAAGGGAAAGCTAGCAATGAAATTCAATGTTCTCAGTAGCTACCAGGAGCAATTGGTTAACAAGGTGCGTGACTGGCAGCGTAAAATGGGAATGCTGTCCGAGGAGGGAGAGGTGCAGGAGGAGGAAGAGATGATGTGGTCTGCTACTCCTAGCAGCATATCAGCAGCAGTGCCACAAGCATCACAACACAGCTGAGTGGAGCAGCTGCGTTTTGGGAAGAGGCACTTGGGAGTATAGTTGGACCATCTGACAGAGCTAGCAGCAGAAAGGAGAGTAGTGCTGCTGAAATGGTCAAACTTTACCTCTGTGAAGTTCCTTCTGCACCTAATGTTGATCCTCTTAGCTGCTGGGATGAAAAGAAGAGTGTGTGGCCTGCACTCTCATGGGTTGCGCAGCAACTTCTATCATGCCCGCCAACCACTGTTCAAAGTGAGCGCGTGTTTTCTATGACTGGAAACATACTCCACAGCGCTCACGCGTGGCACCTCATCTTAAATTCAATCTGCCCAAGTTGGGTTACCCAGCTCTTAGCTTGGAAAGTTAATATTCTTTCTCTAATGTTCAAGGTAGTTTCTCCCCCTGGTTGCACGTGTTTGCGGTGTGGCAACGCCTGCTACCTCCGCCAGTGTAGCTAATTTACGCTAGGGCCTTGTGCTCTGGAAGTCCGCTCCCAAACGCGAAGGACTGACAGTGTTTGGATGCTTTGCTCTGGGGTGAAAAAGATGAGCGGGTCGCCAATTGCCCACTCATTCGCCTTTCCCAATGCTGCTGCTGGTGGTGGTGCCAGCGTCTCTTCTCTGTCAGTTCGCTTCCTGGCTAGTGTCCTGCCTCAAATGTCCCTAATGGTAAGGGTAGTTTCTTCCCCCTGGCTGCGTCTGTTTGCAGTGTGGCAACGCCTGCTACCTCCGCCGGAGTAGCCAGCTTACGCTAGGGCCTTGTGTCTGAGCTCTGGAAGTCCGCTGCCAAACGTCTGGACTGACAGTTGTTTGGATGCTTGCCCTGGTGAAACAGGGAGTGGGTCGCCAATTGCCCACTCATTCACCTTTTCCATTTTTCACTGTGCTATGGTGGTGGCGTCTCTTCTCTGCCAGTTCGCTTCCTGGCTAGTGTCATGCCCAAAATGCCCCTAATGGTAAGGGCAGTTTCTCCCCCATGGCTGCGTCTGTTTGCGGTGTGGCAACGCCTGCTTCCTCCGCTGGAGTAGCCTGCTTACGCTAGGGCCTTGTGTCTGAGCTCTGGAAGTCTGCTGCCAAACGTCTAGGACTGACAGTTGTTTGGATGCTTTGCCTTGGGGTGAAACAGGTGAGTGGGTCGCCAATTGCCCTTTTCCATTTTCATTTCATTTTTTTCCGTCTGATACACAACCTACCAAACATAACACATAACACATAACACACATAACACACACACATGTACAATTCACAAATCAGGACCTTTCCTCCTGTTATTTGCCCTGGCCTTCACTTCTACACTCACTAGCATTAACGCTATAACTCACACTTCACCCTATATTATTTTTCCATCCACATACCTGCCAACAGACCCAACTTTTTCAGGGACAGTCCTGCTTTTTTCCTGTCCCATCAAATTTAGCTAAACTAGGAATGCTAGTGCACATAGGTATAGCTGGGTAGGGTAGCACTACAACATAATTAAATATAATAAAGTAAATATAAATATAACAAATATATAAAATTAAATAAACCCATAAAATTAAATTAATTATTTAGACATAATACATCTTTAACCAAAACAGTGCACTGCTAATAATCTTAAACATAACCGTACATTAACCCTAAGCTATTTTTTAGTTCTTGTCCAACACTTTTACATCCCCATACCTGCCAACACACCCAACATTGCTGTGCACAGTCCTGCTTTTTTCCAGTCCTGTCCAGTAAAAGTTGGGTTGTTGCAAAGTATGCCATTATAAATCGGTAGCAAATGTTAGGCATGTATTAAAAAAGTGGTCCAAAATAGATTTAAAAATGTAAAATAGTCCCTATTCTTTTATTAAACATTCATGGATGTGTGACTGTGTATGATAAAAAGGAGGCCAAGTTCCTTGGAGCATTTCTCTAGGTCTCAGACAAGACAACTGCTCGGAGGAACGTGGCCCTCAGTGTCGGGCAATGTGTATTGTGTACAGTACACCTCGGTACGTGTGTGCAACTCTATTGGTCGTTTCGGCAGGGGGCTCACCTGCCATCAACGAATGAAGTGGATTCTGTAGTTCTGCAATACATTTGTTGATGCCAGACCAGCCCCCTTCCGGCGACCAATAGAGTCGCGCACACGTACCTTCACGGCGCGAACGCATCTGCTACACAGTCAGGAGAAAACGAAGATGAAACGAGCACGAAGAATGTCCACGAATATTGACCCGAAAAGAAGATAGGAAGGAGTGAATATTCGCGGAATACGAAGATTTTTTTTTCTTCTCCGAAGACGAACAGGAAGAGCCCCCTGGTGCTCAAGTCTAGTTAATATGTCTTATTCAGTTGATTAATACCTGCAATGCTGTTTCCATGTATGTATTTGATCTATACCTGCGATGCTATGTTTCATATATTATTGTATACCTGCAAATACAGGATTTGTATGTCTGTTTCTGCTTATTTGATCTATACCTTCAGTGCTGAGATCACAAGTGAATTTCAATTGATCTGGGTTTGTGTGTTGATCTATACCTGCTATCGGCAGCAGGGACTAATATTTATATATATATGGGCAGCAGGGGCTAGTAAATGGGTTTTAGATATTTGGACAGGGGCGCAATTTCAGTGCTTGCCATAGGCACTATTTTCAGTAGATATGCCTCTGGCACTGCTCCTCCGGTTCTCTGGTTCAAGACCCGAATCCTCCGAATCTTTCTATGTTGTAAGAGGGTGGTTTATAAATGCAACACGTTCTATCAGAAGTGGTAGAGGCTATACAGTGAGGAAATTGAGACATGCATTGGATAGGCATAAAGCTATCCCAAATCTAAGAAAAGCCCAAAGACTGATGTCTGAGTTTTTGCATCAGGAAAAATAATGGGAAGACTAGATTGGCTGAATCTGCCGTCAAATTCTGTGTTTCTGTGTCGTAATGTCTTGTTGTTTGAAGAGTTGTATGAGAGAGACAGAGAACAAGATGTAGAGAGAAGACTTTGTTGCATCAGATTTAATTTACAAACCTCACAATTCCATTTGAACATGAAAAGGTCAGGAAACTATGTTTACTGTCCAAAAACAAAAGATTAATCTAAATTTTGTTTGTTGTAATTCTACTACCTATTAGTAACCTATGCAAGGATGTTCTATGCATTGTTCCAAAACATATTATCTTTTCACTATAGTAAAGGTTTGAAGAACAGGTTAATAGATGCTGGCCTTTTTTTTAGGAAAATTATTGGGACTGCAATTTTGCATTGATTTTCAGCGTTTAAATTGTTAAATGTTGTGTTTTCCCACTTTTTCTCAGTTTGTATGTGTACTAAAAATAACTCACTGTCTAATCTATGTTTAGGTGTTACTTACCTAAAAACTGCAGATATGCAAAATTGCCTGCCTACTGAGTCTTCAGACAGCCAAGCAGTCCCATACTTACATAAATATTTTTGTGTTTTAATTGGTCCTGTTAAAGTGTTAGACCCCATCATACATGAATAGTTTGCTCACACATATTGTCGGGAGAGACATAGTGGTAGCATCCTTACTATCAATTTAATTTACCATTTTTCCACCTTATGCCCCTGGTCTATAATACTCTCTTCCCCATGGTGGCGACACTAAATACCTCACAGCACTATGTGAGGACCTCTATCAAGATTTGCACATCTGTCCATAAAGGAGGCATAAAGCAGTAGCCCAAAACCTTAAGCATTTGGACTTGTGCATTCAGATTCATACTATTTAACAAAATGTGCTGTTTTTGTTAATTTGTACGAATCTCCAAAAACAAGTCCAGACCCCACAAAACAAAGCAAAATAGCAATTCATTTTGTCTGATCATGGGCTCTTTCACTCCCACTCTCTGAATGTCTCCCTACCTTCTCTGCCGACCACTTCTTCTTCTCTTTCTCGCAGCTCTGCTTCCATGCCTTGCATCTTCTTGTTCTCTGCGGACATAACCTCCCAGCGAACTTCCGCCAAAATGGCAGAGCTTCAGACGATGTCCTCTCACCAGGCCATTTTTGTGCTTGCGGACTGGAGTTGTGCAACCTTGCTGTAAATGTTTGTCAGACAGGACAGAAATGACTGAGTTGGCCATCCTTACTCCCCTGTCCTCCTTGCTCTATCCTCCCTTCCTAATCATCACTCTATTGTCCTGCTCCATGCTGTATCAGTGTTTCTGTATCATTTGTCCTCCCTGCTGTGTCAGACTACTTAAATCCTATATTATCTATATTATCTGTCATCCCTGCTCCATGCTATCTCAGTCTTCATCACCATCTGTCCTTCCTGCCTCTTCATTTGTAATGTTATGCTCAGATGATGTCTGAAACAGCAGTGGGGACAGGTGATACAGGAAGACTGACACAGCATGGAGCAGGGAGGACAGATGATTGAGTAGACATAGTGTAGGGTGCAAAACAAAACTCAACTTTATTAGACACACATACTGGTATTTATACACAGCAAACACAATTAACATACAATGGAACAGAAAAACGCACAAAGTTTTCCTTCAGGTCCAGCAAGGGGAATACACAAACAAACAATACATTGAAATAATAGGATTAGCCCCCTGGCTCTGACTCTGGGACCCCCTGTGGAGACAGTCAGAGGAACATTAAGCACCCCACTCCGTGCCCCCCCAAGGGGGTTCTCCCACAACCAGAGTGTCATTTGATAGCTCAGGGTCCCCACTGTCTCTAGTCCAAATATGTCTCTAACTGGGCATTGGGGCCCCAAGTGAGACTTCTTTAAAGATTTACCGGGTGTAGATGGAAAGCGACCAGCGAGGAGCTCCAGGTCGATTAAATCCATTTCCCGGGATGGAAAAAAGGTACAATTCACCCAAAAGCTCTGGACCCCCTCCAACTGTCCAAAAAGTGTGATCGGTTTCCTGGGGTCCGAGCTACACCCTTTTAAAGTTCCAGCAGGTTGTGTGTCCCGATCCGCTCTGGAGTTCAGCAGAGTCTCTGTTTGTCCAGGTCAGGCGCATGGAGCATTTCTGGCCATAGCCAGGTAGTACATGAAAGTCTGGTTAGGGCAGACCAGACTGAGTTTTCTAGTCATTCTGTGCCCCCAATGAGCACCGAGTGACTTAGACATAATAGGGGACTGGAAAGGCAGGCAAGAAGTCTGCCCATTAGTCCATGAAGGCCACCCTCCCAAAATCAAACCTATTCCATGTGTCCTCAGCTGTCTACTATCGCTAAGGGTTCCCACATCAACTTTGTATTTTATAATATCTAGTTTCTATTATAAGATAAGCATTCTTTTATCACAGTAAATAGATAACAACATTAAAATTAAGGCCAATCTGAAAGTGCACCAACATTTACAAGTCTGTCTTTTTTGTAGATTACTTTATCAGTTGAAACAATACATGTGTTGAATGTAATGTTAATAGAAAAGATATACGGTATTTACAATATTTAAATGCTTTTGTGTTTGTTTTAAATCTACAGCACTATCTCACTTGCTTCAGTGGAACCATTGCTATACCATTTCTCCTTGCAAACGCTCTTTGTGTTGGAAAAGACCAGCATACTGTGAGTGAGTTAATTGGGACAATATTCACTTGTGTGGGAATTACTACACTCATCCAAACAACTGTCGGAATCAGGTAAGGTATATGATCATGTTCTGCTCTGTGGAATTATTGTCTGCTATGACCTCTGAGTACAATGTTGAATATACTATCACCAGAATTTTTCATATGCATATATAGATATTTGAAACGCGCTTGAGGAGGGTTGAGTTATAAATTAAGCATATCAGTGGCCTCCACAGCTGAAACAGATAACGATATAGATAATGTAAATTAAAATGCATTTCTACATACTTTAAGTTTATTTTATAGGCTACCTTTTATGACGTATACACCCATGCTTTCCTACCTCTTATTGGACAGGAGCAGTAGAGCTTCCTCCCACAACTACCTTCAGTATAAGTTGCTAGAATCTCAAATAATGATTTCCCAAAAGTAATGTTTCATCAGCATACCTGGGAACTTCTGGGCTCCGGCTACTTCCCTTGCGGGACGTGGCCTGGACTGCACACTGACGTCGGTGGGCGGTCCCGCTGACGTCGGGGGGCATTCCCGCTCACGGCAGTGGGAAACTCCCCCATTTAAAGGCAAAATGGGCGGGGAGCGGGGGTGTCAAGACCCAGAGGATTCGGGTCTTGACCCTGCGAAGCAGTGCTCACCCGGCAATCTTGGGGTCAAACCCAGAGAGTTCCCAGGTATTCTCATCAGTAAAATAAAGGGGAAATTAAACACTCAGGCCATTTCATGCACCTATTGGGACACTGCCAATAGATACATCCTGATCTTTCGCAACGGACAAATGTTCCTTTTTTACCTAGTTTTATTGACCACAACACTAGAGGAAACACATGCAGTACTCAGTCAGGAGATAAGAAGCACTATTAGCTTTTGTGTCCTATAGCCTTGAGGTCTTTTTCTGGTGTTCTCTGCTGATCACTTGTTGGAGCTTTAAAGACTACTTGCCTCCACTCTACTTCCTGCAGCGCAAAGTTTGCTGTGAGCCCTATTGTCTGTTGTTACTCAAACCCAATAAACCTTTAATAGGATTTAGAATTTACACACCAGAGAGAGACATCTCAAAATTACACTTTGTCTAGACTGATGCCTCCTTTTTAGGGGAGGATCTTTCCCGGTCGATTGATTTCCAACTTCAGACCATAGTTACATAGTGACAAAATGTAATAACTTATATCAAAGACACAGGACATGTGTTGTATCAGTTAGAAACAGTTAATTGACAAAACTGTTTCATGTGGATTACAATAGATTTAGCCACGTTATATTCCAATATTCCACACAATTCTGCAATTGGTATTAAAGAAATCGAATACATGTTAGAGGTAGAATAGGTGTTATGTCTATCTAAGAAAATGTTTATTTTGGACTCTATTAAGTATTTATTATCCCACAATTATGTTCTTTTTAATATATTTTTTCCTACGAATTTGCAGCATGCCTTACGGGAACAGTTTCTGCCCTCACATGCAAACTTATTTATGATTGCTGAGGCGTAACTACAGGGGTTGCAGAGGTCATAGTTGCGACGAGGCCTGTATCTAAAGGGGGCCAGGGTGATTCCTTAGGCCCTTATTCCTGTCTCCTCTAACCAGTATTAAATAGTATACAGAGGGCCCTTCTGACCCGTATGACTCCAGTTTCTAAACTATTTTGAACCGGCACGGGGAGAGAGGAATGTATCTGAATCACATTACATCACGTGACCCCGTGGTGAAAGCAGCTTTGCACAGGAAAGCGAGGGTGGGCGGGTTTGTATGTATGTGATTGTGAATGTCTGTGTGAGCATGGATGTGTAATTGTGAATGTGTAATTGTGTGTGAACATTGATGTGTAATTGTGTGTGAGCATGGATGTGTAATTGTGTGAATGTGTAAGCATGGATGTGCAAGTGGGATGAGAAACATGGCCTTATAGCCCCAAACAACATGACAAACATATGTATGGGTAGTATCACTGTACTCAGGAGATGTTGCTGAACACATATTGTGGTGCTTGACAGTGACACAGAATTAGGTCTTTTTGATGGGGTGAACTGAATTGGCTGGCTTTAAAGATGGCCCAAATAGGCATGGGCGCAGTCTGACTAGATTTGAAGAAAATGGTTTTGAAATAGCAAAACACTACTTATATTTATTGCCCTATAACTATTTCTAAATTCAGGACAAATATTAGAATCTATTTAACAATTTTAGCTTTTATAGATGAGCAAAAGATTTTCCATTAAAAGTTAGTGCTTGTTTACATTTTTCAGATGATATTAGATGATGATTAGATGATATGATCAAAATAAGGATATCTGAAGAAAGTCCTTCTTGTCCTAAAAAAACAATATATAATTTGTGTGGGTACACTAAATGGGATTACAGCTAAACAGCAACACCACAAAAATGTTAAGAGCCAATGTCACAAATAAAAAAAAACTGCTCTGTCCTTAAGGAGCTAAATAAATCATAATCCACTATTTTACCAAGGCATGTAATGCTATACTGCAAGGACCCTCCCCTTTCTAGGCTTTTGAAGCTAAGCTATGCTATAGCTATGATATGCTTCTTCATAACAAATCCACATATTGCCTTGTCTTTGGTTCTAAAAAAATAGAAATCTGAAAAAATAAATTATTAACTTCCTCCACGTGTCACAAATAAACTAAATACGTTTAAATAAATAACATTTACTGAACAGATATTGTACAGCATAAATCCTATCACTATACACTGAGCCAGACATGGACGTGGTAGGCCTCTGCCCCTAAAGCAGCCTGCCTGTGCCACCTTTGTGTCAGGGTCCACCCTGCCAGTCTGGACTATGCAATAATTATTTGCACTCTTGTCTACCTGTAGCCACTATTGGTCACCCTTCCCTCTCAGGAGCACCCCTATCAATTACTTGGGACAGCTGAGCCTCCTTACCTGAGTTTAGCCCTGTCCTTTTATACCTGCTCTGCCTTTCAGTCTGGGCCTTTGCATTGTTTGGCTTGGGTTCCTGTTAGTCTGCTTGCAACTAAACATCTGTTTACTTTTTTGATTTGATTTTCTGTGTATGACCTTGGCTACGTTCTTGATCCTGATTTGTGTCCCAGACTTACCTAGCTTCTAAGCCATGTCACCTGTCCTCGCTACAGTTCCCCTGCCTGAGGGCTTCCTAGCCGTGTGCCCTGCCTGAGGGCTTTCCTAGCCGGGTGCCCTGCCTGAGGGCTTTCCTAGCCGTGTGCCCTGTCTGAGGGCTTTCTGCCGTGTGTCCTGCCGGTGGGTCTCCAGTTCCAGGCTTGTCCTGCAAGACTTTCCAGTCCATGTATTACGATTAACTGTATCCTGTTTATGCTTTATTCCACTGTATATGCCATTCATGTTCCTGATCAGCCAGCTTTCATCAATACAATCTATTCTAGTATACCAGCTTGGTGTGAGACTTTTATCTCTTGTCTGTAGTTACCTGTCTGTCAATATGCATCTCGGAGCACAGTCAGAGCCTCAGATATCACCTGCAATTGGGCTCCTACCTGACTCACTGGCCTTGTTCTTGAAACTCTGCCCCTGAAACATCTCCCCTGCTCCTGAAACAGCCTGTCTGTGCCACTTTGTCCCATGAAACAGAATGCCTGTGCCACTACTGCCCCTACATTCACTCACTTACCTACTCATTCATTAATACATTCATTCATGAATAGTTGCCTTAGCAAGCTGATATAAATTGTTTCCCCCTTTTAAATTGAGCAATGATGTGCAAACTTATTTGTAATGTCTCTATGGCTGTATACAGTATTTGCTCGATTATAAGACAACCCTGATTATAAGACGACCCCCCAAATCTGAATATTAATTTAAGAAAAAAAGAAAAAGCCTGAATATAAGACGACCCTATTGGAAAAAAGTTTTACCAGTAAATGTTAATTCATGTAAACTATTTTTTTTAATAAAAGCTATGATTTTGAAAAATATTTTGGTTTTATTTCCTTCTATTTTCCAACCTGCCCCCCAGTTATGCACATCTGCCCCAGAAATGCCTTTTAACCCACTAAATGCCACTTTGCCCTATGATAGGCTTTTTGACCCTATATGGTACTGTGCCCCCTGATATGCCTTTTGACCCCCTATGTGCCACTCTGCCTCCAGAAATGCCTTATACCCCTATATGCCACTCTGGCATTTAGGGGGTTAAAAGGCATATTATGGGGAAGAGTGGCATATAGGGAGGTTTAAGGCATTTCAGGAGGCAGAGTGGCGTATAGAGGGTTAAAAGGGCATTTCTGGAGTCAAAGTGGCATTAAGGGGGTTAAAAGGCATTTCATAGAGCACTCTGCCTCCAGAAATGCCTTATGCCCCCCATTTAACACTCCCCTCCCTCCTCCAAACTTACCGGTACTTAAGTCCTCTGTCATGTAGCCGGGGCAGCGTGTAGTTGTCTAAGCGATTCGCGTAGACAACTTCCGCTGCAGCTGGATGGAGGTGTGGCTAGCAGCGGGGGTTGTCTGCGTCCACCGGTGCGGGGAACTATGATCTTTGACAGCCGGGGAAGGTCTGCATGATGGACGCAGACAACCCCCGCTGCTAGCCACACCTCCTTCCGGCTGCAGCGGAAGTTGTCTACATGACATCTACAAGTTCTCTACATGACATCTACAAGACATCTACACGCTGCCCCAGCTACACACCGGGGACTCAGAAGTACCGGTAAGTAGGGCAGGGGGGGAGAAGACCCCGATTATAAGACGAGGGGTATTTTGCAGAGCATTTGCTCTGAAAAAAATCTCGTCTTATAATCGAGCAAATACGGTAATTTAGATCCTGTGTGAAAGATGAAATAGTGTTTTGGTCTGCAACATCCTCTCTCCTGATTTCCTTGCCAGTGAGGAAACAACCTTATTCTCCATCACTGGGGCCACTGGACTGCCAGCCTCCTCCCTATTGACTATGGGCCCTGGGTTGGTAAAGACTTCTGTGGCTACCCCCAGCAGTATCATCTCATCAGTTGCTGAGGGGATTATGTCTGGCCAACAGCCAGGATCTGCAACCAGGGAGCGACTGCCATTGTTTTAGTTTAATGTTGTACAAGTCATCCCCCCCAGTTCCACCACTATAGACATTTACCCCGGCCATCCCTAGAACTGATTTTGGCCAGTAATAGATAGTGGAGGTTGGGACCCCTATTGTATTGTTAATCTCATGGTGCCCCTGTTGTCTCTGGGAGGCAGATTAAGGGGGCCGTTTGTATCCCAATATCTTTATGTTAATGTGTGTTTTGCTGGATATATCCAGCCCTGTGTGTCTAAAATAAATGAGTCTTTGTTTTGGTTTTACCCTACACTGAGTCTCGGCTGGGAAAGTGTGTGTGCCCCAGGCTAAAGGACTAGCCAGATCCGTGACATTCTCTTTCAAGTAATACAGTTGTTTTAATTTTATTAATTTAATAGCCACGTCCTCCATAAACAACTAATGTGAGGAACCTAATATTCCTTAGTCAGTAATAGTCATAGTTGGACAGGCTTTATGATTGGTTTCAAGGGACCTTAGTTTGCAATTTCTGCTCTCTTTCCATAGAGCCCTGTTGAATGAGACTGCCTTATATGCTTCATTATCCTCTATGGCATTTAAGGTAACATAATGGTGGCCATAACTTACAAATCTGCCCTCCTTGTCGCTATCTGATCCCTTATCTGTCCATGATGAAGTAGCTCAGGATCACTGCCTTCTTGGTGAAACCCCCTTTTGCTAGGCCTTGAGCAATTGGGAAAGTGGCAAATCATAAACAGTAATTCTTATACCTCACATTCACTTTAAATGTGTAGCCTCCATTCCAAAAACTTACTGGCTCTACTGTATATATCTCAATATATTATCTCTGTAGTTGTCACGCATCGCACAATTCACCCATCCTCCCAGCTTAACCCAATTCAACACGTCTCCCCGGCAACCAGGGACGCAGCAGTGACAAACCAGGAAGAGGGCTGGCCCATGCGCTCAGCGTTCCGTCTCCCTGGCAACCACAGGCGCCAGGGAGACACACACAGCTGCTTCCAGTCTCCCCAGGTGTCCATGGTTACAGAACAAGCCATGGACACCTGAAGATACTGATTACAGCAATCAAAGGGTGGCGTTTCACCCTTTAAAACCCTGAACAACTGAGCCTTCATTGCTCAGTTGTTCTGTGCTATTTACAGAGAACACTTGGATCCTGTATCCCGAATCCTATACTTCTGTTTACCTGCTCTTTGAACCTTGGGCTGTTTATACTGCTGATGAAGCTTTGCTGCCTGGATTTCTGACCTCTGGACCTGCCTGACTATGTTTTCTGCCTGAACCTGTTGAGAGCTGCACCTTGGTTCCAACCTGAGATCGCTGACAGTAGCAGAAGGATATACCCTCTTCTGCTACTGTTTCCTTATTACTTATAAACCTCAACAATTTTGGGACAAGACACTTGAAAATAAGGCTTTAAAAATCATTCTTTGTGTCTTCTTGGTAACGATACCAAAATATTTTCAACCCTTCTGGAGTTTTAAAAGTATTCCTGTTAATACATTAACAAAAGCTATAATATTACCATACCTGGGAACTATCTAGGGTTGACCCAGAGATCTTCGGGTTGCAGCCCACCCAGAGGTCCGAGAATTAATTTAAGCCCAGCTCATCGCCTGGTCACACCTGAATTCAAAGAGAAATGGGATAAAGTACTACTAGACTGTTCATCATTGAGGAAAAAATTAAGTTAAACAAATTTACAACAACAGGTTGAACAATAAACAAAGCAGAATGAAAAATTTGAAACTGATGAACAGTTTATGGATGCTGAAATTAAATTGAAAAATAACTTGGAAAAATTTAAGAACTTTATTAAGGATGGAAAGCAGAGGAAGTTTCATAGAGATGTGAATGACTTTAAGATAAATAAAAAAAATTCAGAAAGTCATGAAGGTCTAAGAGATGGACAATATGATGATAGGCGGCACCCTCAGTCCACAAAAAGCTATAGCGTATATATCAATAAAAAGTAGTGCAAACACTTCAAGCCGACCCCAATGGACTAGAGAGAGAACAATGTAAAGTAATAGGAGGTACACATACCATATAAAGACTGTCACAACCGCTATATAGTTTTAAAGAAATCTTTATATTTTCATAATGTTCAAACACATGATAGCAAAAGTGGGAGACAGTACATCAAGCAGCAATAGATGCACATACGAAAATACAGCAGACAGTACCATAGTATAGTCTAATAAAAAAGATATGGAGAAGAGGGCGGACAGTACCGGTCCTAAAGTGATCCCCGACGTTCACCAACAATGGCTTTATCAAGGGTGATCAAAACAGCTAAACCAAAACAGAGTATAAATACCTGTCAAAAACCAATTATCGGGTCCGTAGGAACCGGGAGTACACAATTCATGGTGGACTCTCCTTAATACTAAAATGCTAGATATTTGAGATGTTAAATTAAAGTCATTGTCCTTTTTTTTCATAATTATTCATAATTAGGCATGAAGTCAACAGGTCCTCTATAATGGGCCCCAAACCCTGTATACGGTCCAGAAACTGTGCTCATTCAATGAACAGGAGTCTTTTCAGTCATCAACCAACATAAAGAAAAAATGTAACGTAGACTCACAAGCACCCCCATATAGAAGGCAGACTTGACGAGACTCTCCAGAATTGGCTTCACCCATCTCCTTATACTTCTTTATGTAACGTAGACTCACGAGCACCCCCATATAGAAGGCAGACTTGACGAGACTCTCCAGAATTGGCTTCACCCATCTCCTTATACTTCTTTATGTAACGTAGACTCACGAGCACCCCCATATAGAAGGCAGACTTGACGAGACTCTCCAGAATTGGCTTCACCCATCTCCTTATACTTCTTTAGCTTGGTCATTGCTGCTCAACTGCTGCCCCAACACACTTGTGCTCACATAAATTATAGATTGGTTTTTCAAGGACAGTTTCATCAAGTCATTTTTAAAACTAGACACCCCATGGACTTTTAACATGCCAGTATTTTAACTCTTTCCATGTGGGAAGATTTGTGAAAATATATGTCCAATTTTAGAATTTGCTCATAAAAATAAACGCTTTTTCAAATATATATATATATATATTAATATATATATATATATATATACACCGGTATATTTTTTTTACATTTATTTTGTTTTACATTTTGTTTTGAACTGGAAGGATCCCCCGGGGGAATTTATTTTTACATGTTACCAAGTTATTTATTTATTTTTTTAACTATTCTTTATTTTTATTTATTTACTTTACTAATCACATTAGTGATGGGAAGTTCGGATAAGTAAAGTGAATTGGTTCATTTCGAGTGAAATGAACCGATTCATGAACCGATTCATCGGATGACTCACAGTAGTTACTGCTTCCCAGTCCATCCCTGCATTCACACTGATGATTGGCCCCGCCCCCTCTCATTATAGTCTATGAATCCTCCTACTCAGTGTCGTGTTTTCTATGGTTCTTGCAGAATAATTAATGCTGACACTCACTTTAGATGAACAGCCTTTTCTTTAATCAGTAACAACATCACTTGTAGAGTCCTTGCTCAACTAACATCAACATGTGCTCACATAAACCCCTCCTACTCAGGGAATCCCCTGCCTATTAAAGCAACACAGTCCTTTAATATGCACATATCACTACACTCAGCAACTGAACTCACACTAAGTATAAGATTAATGTTTGGGGTGCTAAAAGTTAGGGGAGGTGGGGGTTAATTTAGGAACAGTTATGGTTAATGGGGTCTTTAGGGTTAATTTAATGATGAGGACCGAGGAGTTTAAGGGTTAGAGTGCCCTTCCGAACTAGATTATTTGTTATCTTTTACCCTACACACTTCCACCAAGGGTAAATTTGATGGGAAGGCATAGCTTGTTTAGATATATATACAGTATATTTTAGGGTTGCAAGACTATAGTCCCTCTGTCTCTATATTGGCCAGGGGTATTAATTTATAAATGATTATTCTTTTAGAGAAGTTTTGTTTTTAACATTTTACTAATTGTTCATTCTTAATGTTTTACATACATAGAAGTTTACCATTCATACCCATTAGCAGGGGGTGGAGGAGAAGGTGGTATAAAGGGGCATGTTCTCCCCCAGATGGGACAATCATCACCCCCCATTTGGTTATTAGTTGTTTCCTGAAATCTGGATAGTAAAATTGTGTGACCGTTATCTACGTGGAGAAAATTACTCCTTCATTTTATTGTGATACCTGTAGTATTTTTGCTGTTGTTATCTACAAATTACTTCTGAAAATGTTATTCCAATTTGGTATCATGTTCTACAATTTAATTTTATGATGCTTATGATGACTATTCTTAGTGAGGAGCACTTTGTTGTTTTTTCTATATTGGTGCTCAAAGGCAAGTTTAGATTTATATGTAACATTTTGATGTTTCAGGTTGCCACTTTTCCAAGCAAGCGCCTTTGCTTTTTTGGTTCCAGCAAGAGCCATATTAACATTGGAGAAATGGAAATGTCCACCTGAAGGTAAATATTCTTTAAGACCGGTAGATATAGGTGATTAATTGGTTAGTTTTACAGATGAAGTGTAAAGGGAGAAGAGGGCCAAGGACCTATCCTTGAGGGATGTCTCCAGAAACTGGAAGAGATGAAGATGTCTTGCCATAGAAAAAGACAAGCAATGATTGTAATGGATTGTAATGGACCCCCATTTTAGAAAGTGTATTGGGACAGCAATTTTACATTGACTTACAAGTGATACAATGTAATATTTTTTACTTTCACTCCCTTGTTTTCATTTCCACAGTAGTGTAAAAAAGTAAGTACATCTTCTATGGTTTTACAAATAAGGACATATTAACAATCATCTGTTCCTTAGCAGGTCTAAAAAAATAGGTAAATACAACAGATGAACAATATATGACATATTATACTGTGTCATGCTTTATTCAACAAAAAGAAGCCAAAATGATGAAACCATGTGTGAAAAAAAGTGATTACGATTCAATAGCGTCTAAAAACCAACGTTAGCACCATTAATTTAAAGTGATAGTCTCTCACATTGTTGTGAAGGATTGTTGTCCCACTCTTCTTTACATCATTGCTTCAGTTCATTGAGGTTTCAGGTTTATGCACAGCTCTCTTAAGGTCCCCCCACAGCATTTCAATCGAGTTAAGGTATGGACTGGAGCATTGCAACACCTTGATTCTTTTCTTTTTTTAACCATTCTGTTGTGGATTAACTGGTGTGTTTGGGATTATGGTCATGTTGCATGACTCAGTTTCGTACAAGCTTTAGCTGTTGGACAGACGGCCTCACATTTGACTCTAGAATACTTTGGTATACAGAGTTCATGATTGACTCAATAACTACAAGATCCTGTCGCAGCGAAACAAGTCCAAATCATCACCCCTCCACTACCGTGCTTGATAGAGGTGTTTGTGCTGATATGCTGTGTTTGGAAATGGCCTTATAACCCTTCCCAGATTGATGGGCATCCTATGACAGTGCCACATTTAAAGTCACTAAGCTCTTCAGTACGACCCATTCTACAGCCAATATCTGTCTATGATGATGACATGCCCATGTGCTTGATTTTATAGACCTGTATTCACAGAGGAAAATGAAATGCCAGGTAATATACAGCAGGATGAGATAAATGCCCCAGTACATGTCGCCTGTCTAACCCAGGAAGAAGTGCAGTGCCGCCTAAAAAAAATCAAAATAGACAAATCACCAGGTCCAGATGGCATTCACCCCCGCGTTCTAAGGGAGTTAAGTAATGTAATAGACAGACCCCTATTTCTAATATTCAAGGACTCTATAGTGACCGGGTCTGTTCCCCAGGACTGGCGCATTGCAAATGTTGTGCCAATATTCAAAAAGGGGACAAAAAGTGACCCGGGGAATTATAGGCCTGTTAGTTTAACTTCTGTTGTATGTAAACTGTTTGAGGGTTTCCTAAGAGATGCTATTTTGGAGTATCTCAATGAAAATAAATGTATGACTCCATATCAGCATGGGTTTACAAGGGATCGGTCCTGTCAAACTAACCTGATCAGCTTTTATGAGGAGGTGAGCTCAAGACTGGATCGGGGTGAATCGCTGGATGTCGTATATCTTCATTTTTCCAAAGCATTTGATACGGTGCCACACAAAAGGCTGGTACATAAAATGAGAATGCTTGGGCTGGGGGAGAATGTGTGTATGTGGGTAAGTAACTGGCTCAGTGATAGGAAACAGGGTGGTTATTAATGGTATACTCTGAGTGGGTGACTGTTACTAGTGGGGTACCACAGGGGTCAGTTTTGGGTCCTATTCTTTTTAATATATTTATTAATGACCTTGTAGAGGGATTGTATAGTAAAGTATCAATCTTTGCAGACGATACTAAGCTCTGTAACGTGGTTAACACAATAGAGGACAGTGCACGATTACAAATGGATCTGCATAGGTTGGAGGCTTGGGCTGGGATGTGGCAGATGAGGTTCAACACAGATAAATGTAAGGTTATGCACATGGGGAAGAAAAATCCAGGCTGGGAATATGTATTAAATGGGAAAACACTGGGGACGACTGACATGGAAAAGGACTTAGGAGTCTTGGTTAACAGTAAATTTACCTGTAGCGACCAGTGTCGGGCAGCTGCTGCTAAGGCAAATAAAATCATGGGGTGCATCAAAAGGGGCATGGATGCCCATGACCAGGAAATAATTCTACCATTGTACAAGTCACTAGTCAGACCACACATGGAATACTGTGTGCAGTACTGGGCACCAGTGTACAAGAAAGATATAGTGGAACTGGAGAGGGTTCAAAGACGGGCAACCAGAGTAATAAGGGGAATGGAAGGACTGCAGTACCCAGAAAGATTATCAGAATTAGGGTTATTTAGTTTGGAAAAAAGACGGCTTAGGGGGGACTTAATAACTATGTATAAATATATAAGGGGGCAGTACAGAGATCACTCCCAGGACCTATTTATACCCAGGACTGTATCTATAACAAGGGGACATCCTTTACGGCTGGAGGAAAGAAGGTTTCTACACCAGCACAGACGGGGGTTCTTTACAGTAAGAGCGGTGAGACTATGGAACTCTCTGCCAGAGGAAGTGGTAATGGTAAACTCAATAAAAGAGTTTAAAAGGAGCCTGGACGTGTTTCTTGAAAGCAATAATATTACAAGTTATGGATAGTAGATTAATAGGGACAGAACGTTGATCCAGGGATTTATTCTGATTGCCATATTTGGAGTCGGGAAGGAATTTTCCCCCTGGTATGGGGCAATTGGCATCTGCTTCATAAGGGTTTTTTGCCTTCCTCTGGATCAACACGGTAGGGACACAATATGTATATAGGTTGAAGTTGATGGACTTTGGTCTTTTTTCAACCTTATGAACTATGTTACTATGTTACTATGTAATGGGTGTGGATGAAACTTCCTAACTGAAGAGGAAGCTGTAGATACATCATAGACTGACCTGCAGCATCTCTGTCAGGATTCACCCTATCAGCCCAGACTCTGCATTTATTTAATAGGTGTCATATCCGTTGCAGCCTCTAGAGGTCACTTGTCAGATCACAGCACTGTGTATACTAACGACCTGACCAGCTGCATCTGGGTGCAACCCTCCCTTTATATCTGCTCTGCCCTTCAGTCTGGGACTTTGCATTTGTTTGGCTTGTGTCCCTATTAGTCTGCTTGCAGTTATAGCTCCTTGTACTTTGTTCTGACCATGTGTGACCTTGGCTATAGAAGTGAAAAGATTGTGAAAACCAGTCTTAAACCGTATATTTTGAAAGTGTAAACTAGGAAATAAAGGTGAAATGAAAAAAAGGGGGATACTACCCTTCTTAAACTGGTAACACAGCTGCGACCTTGTAACACACCCTCCAAGTGTGGTAACTTCACAAAAAAAACTCCGACTTGGTGCGCTCGTGTAAACCGAGAAAATAAATAAAATGATACAAAATAATAGTGTAGAAGAAAATAAAAGATATTGGTAGATAAATATGCTCTATGCACTCACAAGTGTACGTGGTGCTTCAAGGCTCTATGGGTCCGTTAGTCCGCTCGTATATGTAGATAAATCGAGAAGACAAAAAACATAGGGTGATATCGTAGATAAAGGAACACCGCAAGGTGGTAGATGCACTTACTCGTATGATGAGAGTGTTCAGCGTATCGTATTCCAGAAGAGTAATTTCTCCTCTGTATTCTTGGTGAATATATCCACGAAAGAGTATTCAACCCGATGGTTAATCACAACATAAATTTATTGTTGGGCTAAGCCCTAAAAATTATTCAAATTGACTACAGGTACATGATTTAGATAAATAAATAAATAAATATTGTCTTAATAAATATTTAAAAATCCGTCCTCGTAGTCCAATTTATAATAATAAATAAAGAGTCAATAAATAAATGGATAAAAACCAGTTCTCTAAAATAGACCTTGTCTATGTTTACAAACCAGATTTGTGTACCAGACCCTCACGTGTCCCAGATTTACCTATGTTTCCAAACCGTGTGCCCTGTCTGAAGGCCACCTAGCCGTGTGCCCTGCCTAAGGGCTACCTAGCCGTGTGCCCGGCCTGAGGGCTACCTAGCCGTGTGCCCTGCCTGAGGGCTACCTAGCCGTGTGCCCTGCCACTCTGGTTTACCCTGGACCCCTTTATTCTTTGATTCCAGTCCTGCTTTTCTGTCTGTTGTGTGCCTGTCTGTACCTACCTACCCATCATGATGCATCAAGGGGTACAGGCAGAGCCCAGTAACCCCTGCACCTGGGCTCCTATGCGACCTGTTTGCCCAGGTCCTGACACTAACACTACAAAAATCTGAAATTTTATTCCTAAAGGCAGATATCAAGCAGTGGAGCAGGTAGCCTAAAATGGCATGTATGGAGGGTAATTAATGCATCAGCCTCCTGTCAGCTGAACTATTGTGAGATCAGCTGTCTGGCATGCTGGTTAAAAGCAACTGAGAAGTTTTTACTACGGCAAACTGTAACAAAGGCTGGTGGTAAAATGTGTGCATGTAAAAAAGTTAAAATACCAGCATTTGAAATTCCCAGGGGTGTATATTTTTAAAAAATATATGGTTTGATAGGGTAAATTGAATTTGTTGTTTACTTGATTAATATCTGCTGGAGATTTAGTCGACTATATTCTACTGGAGAGAAGATTAAGTCAATTAAAACTAGACTAAAACAATTCAGATGACTAAAATACGACTAAAACTAAAATGGCATTTTAGTCAAAAGACTATGACTAAAACTAAATTGAAATTTCCCTTCAAAATTAACACTGCCCCAGAGGAAGTGCCGGGGAGAAGCAGAGGTTGTCTACATGCATCGTGCAGACGTTCACCGGCTGCCAGAGAGGAGGATCCAGGTCTCATGCAGCACTGCAGGGGCTTCTGTGATGGAGTACCGGAAGGTCATGTTAGCGCTCTGTCATAGAGGCCGCAGAGGAAGTGCCGGCTGTAGTGGAGGCTGTCTACGCGAGTCTTGCAGACGTCCACCGGCTGCCAGAGAGGAGGATCCAGGTCCCCTGCAGCACTGCGGGGAATCTGGATCTTAGTCTTATACTCAGACCTCTATTTGAGGTCCGATTATAAGATGACCTTGAATATAAGAAGAGGGGTATTTTCCAGAGCATTACTGTTCCAATAAAGTTGTACTTTAATAATGCAATTCTACTACATCCATTCCAACATTTCAAAATGTGAAAGAGGGACACTTTTTTTTTATCGCTCTCGCGCAACTCACTTTACAATGTCGCGCTTGCATTGCCACTTAAAACATGCTTCATTTTTTTCAGTACAGTCATGCATTTTAAAAATAACCAACACATTGAATTTAATGTCCATGAGGCTCAGCCAGACATAATACTAACATGATGCTGGCTGACCATCATGGGAAGTGCAGTTAACCGTAGATAAACCTGCAGATGTTAGCTGTGAACTTAAATTCCATTGATTCTCAGCCAGCCAGGTGTCCACCATAATGCTGGCTGAGCATCATTGGAACAGTTGTCCACAGCAGCAGAGATTTTTTTTTAATTAAAAAAAAATGCTAATGTTAGCCTCCCTCACAGGATCTTACCTTCCTTGCCTGGGGAGGCTCATCTGCTACCTGCTGGGCTGTGGGGGCACTCTTCTGGGCTGGAGGAGGGACCTGCTACCTCCATGCTGTCTCTCACTCCTCATCAAGGCAGGGGGCAGTAGTTAGTTACAGAATGGGTGTTGTTGTGACAGAGCCTGACACACACACAAGGACAGGTTCTGCCTCACTGACACCTACATCCAGAAGGGCTAAGCTGCTTTGTCACCCTAATGCCTCCACACCCTTGTGTATTGCCCCCAGCTTTAGTATTGATCTATGTGATGCTCCCAGCCAGCACCCCTCTGTGAATTAATGTCTTCACACCCTTGCATATTACCTCCCCACAACACCCAGATTAGAAGCATAGGACTTGTCATCTTTGCTCCAAACAGCCTACCTGTGCCATCCTAGCCTCAAACAGCTTACCTGTGGCATCCTAGCCTCAAGCCGCCTCCATGTGACACCCTAGCCTCAAACAGCCTCCCCACTTACACATCCATGCTATCACATACATATACATTAACTTACTCATTCACAAACATTAATTCACTCATTCATATACTCATTCACATATATTCATTCATTCTGTCAAATAACACATACTCGTTCATATACCCTCCCCCACCCCCTTACCTGAACTGCAGATTTCTCTGTGCTGCTCGCAGACTTCTGCAGGGGCCGCTGCTTCTGACTGTGTTGCTCGCACTCTGTGCAAGCAATTGTCTTGTACCACCTAGGGGAAGCAGGAACAGAGTTGTGGTGTTTTGAGTATTTGTGGAGAATCCCTGGGAGTGTAGAGGATGGGCTGCAGTGTATATGAAAGGATGTAAGTGATGCTGCTACAGAAGGCTGGAGGAAGCTATAATGTCATCGCTCTGGCTGATAACGATTGTTAGATTTTCCAACTGTCACTTTCAATAAACCTGTTGGATCTTAATGAAGTATCTTTATTGTACAGTACGTAAGAAACATGACAGAGCAGGGTCATGTGATGTTACATACATTTACGTGACCCCGCTGGGTTCCTGCTTCCCCTGGACAGTACAAGGTGAAGTTGCTCGCACAGTATGTGAGAGTAAAGCACAGGTAAGCAGACCTCCCCCGGGTTAGCCCCCCCATATTAAATTTTTTTACAAAAGATCATGGCATTTGTTAGATCATTGTTAGATCAGGTTTGATCAACTGTTTTTTTCGTTAGATCTACTCTAAAATAGGCAATATTAACAATCTTTTTCAGGGGGGGCTAACCCGTAGCCAGCCCCCCCTCAACAAAAATTTCAACAAAATGTTACTGATTATGATAGCTCTACGTTAGATCAGGTTTGATCAGACAAAATTTTTGTTAGATCAGGTTTAATTACTGAGATATTGCATATTTAATGAGGGGGGGCTGGCCCCCCCTCAACTGAAATTTGGATTTTTTTTAATGGATCTTGGTAGATATTCGTTAGATCAGGTTAGATCAACTGTTTTTTTCGTTAGATCTACCACGCAGGAGGCGGTATTCACAATCCTATTTTGTGTGCGGGGGATGGGTACACATACGGTCTGGCCCCCCCTCAACTGAAATTTTGATTTTTTTTAATGGATCTTGGTAGATATTCGTTAGATCAGGTTAGATCAACAGTTTTTTTCGTTAGATCTATCACACAGGAGGCGATATTCACAATCCTATTTTGTGTGCGGGTAATGGGTATACATAGGGGCTGGCCCCCCCTCAACTGAAATTTGGATTTTTTTTAATGGATCTTGGTAGATATTCGTTAGATCAGGTTAGATCAACTGTTTTTTTCGTTAGATCTACCACGCAGGAGGCGGTATTCACAATCCTATTTTGTGTGCGGGGGATGGGTATACATACGGGCTGGCCCCCCCTCAACTGAAATTTGGATTTTTTTTAATGGATCTTGGTAGATATTCGTTAGATCAGGTTAGATCAACTGTTTTTTTCGTTAGATCTACCACGCAGGAGGCGGTATTCACAATCCTATTTTGTGTGCGGGGGATGGGTACACATACGGTCTGGCCCCCCCTCAACTGAAATTTGGATTTTTTTTAATGGATCTTGGTAGATATTCGTTAGATCAGGTTAGATCAACAGTTTTTTTCGTTAGATCTACCACGCAGGAGGCGGTATTCACAATCCTATTTTGTGTGCGGGGGATGGGTACACATAGGGGCTGGCCCCCCCTCAACTGAAATTTGGATTTTTTTTAATGGATCTTGGTAGATATTCGTTAGATCAGGTTAGATCAACTGTTTTTTTCGTTAGATCTACCACGCAGGAGGCGGTATTCACAATCCTATTTTGTGTGCGGGGGATGGGTACACATACGGTCTGGCCCCCCCTCAACTGAAATTTGGAGTTTCTTTAATGGATTTTGGTAGATATTCGTTAGATCCGGTTAGATCAACTGTTTTTTTCGTTAGATCTATCTACTCACAATCTTCTTTTGATTTTACATATCCATGCCTGTTCATTTGCACATCAAGCCACAGGTGCATACCTCTCAACTGTCTCGATTAATGCAGTACAGTCACGATTTGGAGGCTCTGTCCCGCTGAGCTTTACCTCTGTTCCATGGAATTCGGGATTCAGAATCCTGCGGGTCCTGATCGTGTTCTCTGGTGCCTGGGTCACCAGAAAACGACTACTGGACATGCTCAGCATTGTACGCATGCGCAGTAACACTGCCAGCTTCAGTGACAGCACTAGCGCGCATGCGCGGTAACGCTGACACTCTGATCTTCACAGTTTAGGAAGAGTGACGGCAGCAATGCACATGCGCGCCAGCGTCCCAATTTGCCGAGATGTTGGGAGGTATGAGGTGATGTCATAAATAACAGACTCCACAGACACATTTAAAACAAATTTTTCTCCGAATTTAGGCATTTTCTTGCAGTTTGCCTAACACAATGTATAGATAACTTTCAATATTGTTTTATTCTCTGCATTCACAGTATAAGCAATGTTTAGGTGATACAGTTGCTTTAATATTGGTGAACTAACCTGGCTGAGGTCAGCATATGTCCAGCCTGAAGATATTAGTTACATTTGAATAATGCTGTGTATGACATCTTCTTTGATTGGATAATAATTTCCCTCCAGTCATAACAGTTGTTAAAGAAACACATCCTGTGTGACCACTAACTAAGTGCTAAGGTGGGTATTGGTTTACTGTATATGGGATATATTTATATATATATATATACTACTTTCAGTGTATAATTTCCATGTGTGTATTTGTGTATGAGTGTGGATGTGCTTATTAATGTGTGCATAATGTATGCATGACAATATCAAAATATGTGCACTGTATATTGTGTTCAGAAAGTGAGACTTATTTTCTCGAGTGCAAAAAAGTGCAAAAGTGTGTTTAAAAATTGCAAAAACAGCCCTAATACTTTCAAGTTTACTTTAAGTAGGCCTTATTTTTTTATTTCTTGTGAATAAATTATCATATGGCAGCTCATTTATTCAGACGTGGTATAGTAATCTTTTGAGTGCCAGCCGTGTGTCCAATGTGTTGCAAATCCTTTGACACTCAACAAGTTTAATAAAACATGGTATGCAACAATGATAGAACACACAAGTTAAAGGATAAAGCCTGGTAGAAAAATAAGTTGTGTTTAAAGCTTGCATCAAGTTATATACAAATGCTTTAATGAACAACTACAAATAAAAGTATCTTACTAACCCCCTCGCTTAGTAAGTTAGGTGCTTTCTTAAAGAGAAATTTAGATTTATATAAAAAATACACATGAGTGGAATAGTAAAACAGTATTCTAACTAACACACTGTATTTTAACATTTTTGGTATCTATTATGCAGTTAGTCAACATATGTTACATACAAACAGAAAACCAGCAGCCGTTTTAATGCACCTTACTTATAGATTTGCCCCTCTGCCCCCAGATATGCCCATTTGGCCCCAGATATGTCAATCTGCCCCCCAGATATGCTGCCACTCTGCTCCCTAGATATGCCCCCCCTAAACTTAACAATGCAGACTCCCTGGTGTCTAGCGGGGCTGGCGGGGGACATCTGCGCGATACATGTAGACAACTTCCGGTGCCGACACTTCCCATGGCGGAAGGAAGATTGTTAAAGTACATCACACAGATGTTCACCGGCTGCGGCGATGCGTGCGTAAACAACCTTCGCTGCTGTCACGTCTGCACGATGTTCTTAAACAATCTCCCTTATAGGGATATTGTTAAAGCACATCGAGCAGACGTGCCGGCAGCGGAGGTTGTTACGCGCGCATCGCCGCAGCCGATGAACATCTGCGCGATGCGCTTAGACAATCTCCCGTGCCGGCACTCTCCCGGTGGGAAGTGCTGGCAGAGGAGGCTGTGTCAGCGTATCAGAGAGTAGGATGCAGGTCCCCTGCAGTGCTGCGGGGGATCTGTATGCTAACCCTGCTGCCTGCCCGGCGTTACAAATTGCGCATTCCTGCGCTAAAACCCGAATATAGGCTGCACCCCCACTTTAAAGACTTAAAGTGTGGGGGAAAAGTGCGGCCTATATACGGGCAAATACAGTAATTAACACTAATTTTTTTTTACTGAAAGAATTTTATGTACTGTGTTGTTACTTGAAAGTATACTTAACAATATCTTTATATTAGTAACTGGAAAAAAAAACACTAGCTTATCCATTAAAATATTTTCATATTCTGATTTTAGATGCCCCGAAAACCAGCCATTGATATTAGCATATTAAAAGAATCATTGAAATCTTATCCAGGCATTTTCAATGATAATGGAGAGTTAAAGTCAGCCTCTAATCCTATTTGGAGAGAAGTGTGTTCGCATTCCTCCTTCCAGAAATATACCTCTGTGGGTACATCCCAGTGTATATTTAAACCAAAACAGATTCACGATTACATATTGCAAAACAGGTATGGTTTGCTGACGTTCTTGCGCGAGGAATTTAGCAGCTTCTTGCCTCAATCAAATGCTACAGAAATTATGCAAGAGCTGTGGTCTGACACAAGCACAACTGATGAAGACACTTCAGAGGGTGACTTTGTAAACACGCAAGGAAAGGAACCAACGCTTCTATGGTATATATCAATACCTTATGAACAATATTTAGAAATTGAGCCACAAACAGTGATTTATAATGAGGGTGATTGCAAGAAGAGGCGCAGGGTGCTTAAAAAAAACACATGGACTGCTACAATCACAGATGTGCTTTATAAACAGCATGGAATCCCATGTACATTCTCCTTTAAGAGGAACAAAGTTCGTGTAGGTGAAGACAAAACAAGGAAATTCATAACTGCTAATGGACATTGCACGGAGTGCAAAGCAGTAGTGCATATTTCCGCAGAACAAGAACCTGATCTTGGGAACCCTTTAATTCTTCATATTCGAGCCCCTGACACAAGACCAATACCACATTCAAAAAAAAATCAGTTGAGAGGTGATAAGAGAAGGAAACTTGGAGAAGAAATGTTAAAAACTTTACCCTCCAATTGGAGACGAGAAAAACTTGATTCTGAAATTTCATTTGGAGAAAAGGAGCCACCCAACATACCATCATTACGAATTTGTCAAGATGCCAGACAGGAAGCTGTGGTTCGGATGTTTGGTACACCTAAGTTGAAAGATCCGGTTTTATCACTCTCTCAGATGAAAAGTACTCCTAAGTATGCAGGAAATATTCATACTATCTCGTATGATAGTTTTTTTGTTCATTACTGGTCAAAGGAACAAATATACATTTATAAAAAGTATTGTTCAAAGCATTCCTTCTCCAAAATTCAAGTAGATGCCACAGGGAGTTTGGTATTAAAACTAAAACGAGAAAATAAATTGTCTGCTCATATTTTTTTATATGAGATTGTGATCAACTTTGAGCATACACAAATCAGTGTGTCTCAAATGTTGAGTGAAACTCAAGATACTCCAACTATAACTTTTTGGATGGAAAAATGGATAAAAGATGTACAGAAAGTGCCTAAGGAATGTGTCTGTGACTTTTCTTATGCATTACTTGGGGCAATATCACGAGCCCTGAATGACTGCAGCCTTAACACCTACCTGAAGACCTGCATGTTAATCCTACTTGGGGGAAAAAATGAAAAACCCAAATGCTATGTACGAGTAGACGTTGCCCATCTGATTAAAACAGTATGTCGGTGGAAGTGCTATCCAAAAAAA
>VKOC01023274.1:0-36321 GCA_009364415.1 Spea multiplicata
AAAGTGGTTAGTGGTGTCCCTCAGGGTTCTGTTCTGGGACCAATTTTATTAAATATATTAATATATTAAATTCATATTTATAAATGACCTGGCAGTAGGCATTGAAAGTCATGTTTCTGTGTTTGCAGATGACACAAAACTAGGTAAAGTAGAGGGATCCAGATAGACTGGGGGACTGGGCACACAAATGGCAGATGTAATTCAATGTAGATAAATGTAAAGTTATGCACTTCGGGGTAGCGAATGCACAAGCAACCTACACCCTAAACGGAAGTGAATTAGGGGTAATGACAAATGAGAAGGATTTGGGAATTGTTATAGACAACAAACTAGGCAACAATGTGCAGTGTCAGTCTGCAGTTGCTAAGGCCAGTAAGGTATTGTCGTGTATAAAAAGGGGCATCAAGTCGCGGAATAAAGATATAATTTCGCCTCTGTATAAATCAATGGTAAGGCCGCACCTTGAATATGCTGTGCAATTTTGGGCACCTTTTCTAAAGAAGGATATCATAGCACTAGAAAGGGTGCAGAGGCGGGCTACAAAATTAATAAAAGGAATGGAGCACTATAGTTATGAAGAAAGGTTAACTACCGTATTTGCTCGATTATAAGACGAGGTTTAATACCACTCGTCTTCTAATCGGGGTCGTCTTCAGGGGACCTGGATCCTCCTGTCTCCCCCCCATTTAACACCCCCACACACACACACTTACCAGTGGTTCCTGCTGTATTGCAGCGGGTTGACGTCTATGCGATCCGCGTAGACAACGTCCGCTGCAGCCAGAAGGAGGTGTGGCTAGCAGTGGGGGTTGTCTGCGTCCGTCGCGTAGACCTAGAATGTATGCGCGACGGACGCAGACAAACCCCCGCTGCCAACTCCACCTCCTTCCAGCTGCAGCGGAAGGAGACGTCAACCCGCTGCCCCGGCTTGAAGCACCGGTAACAGAGGGCTGAGAGGGGTGAGAGAGGGGAGAGAGAGTGTGTGTGTTAGTTAAATGGGGCATAGGGTGTGTGTCATTAAATTATTTTAACTAAAAATTTGCATATTGATTAATCGAAAAAATAATCAGCCAACTAATTGATTATGAAAACAATCGTTAGTTGCAGCCCTACTGAGAATGTTGATATAGTGGCTGTTACTGAGACATGGTATAATGAGAAAAATGACTGGGACATAGCAATACCAGGGTACTCTTTATATAGAAAAGACAAAAAGGTTTTGTACCGTGTTAGCTATTGAGAAAACAGGAGAATTGGTTGATGTCAGAGGAAGACCCTGCAGGTGACCAATAGGCTCACTCGCATGGTCTTTGTAAGTTAAACCCTGACAGCGAACCTATGGATTTCTAGTGGCATCTGCAGGGTTTTAAAACCCCAATGCTGCAACTTACCCGGCACATCCTACTGATCTCCCTCCCTCCCACGACTTTATTGGTCGCTCATACAGGACATTAACTAATTGAACAGGGAGGGAGACCAGTGGGATCTGCCGGGTAAGTTGCAGCATTGAGGTTTTAAAACCCCAATGCTGCAACTTACCCTGCAGATGCCACTGGTCTTTAACTAATTGAACAGGGAGGGAGACCAGTGGCATCGGCAGGGTAAGTTGCAGCATTGGGGTATTAAAACCCCAATGATGCAACTTACCCTGCCGATGCCACTGGTCTCCCTTCCTGTTCAATTAGTTAAATGTCCGTACGAGCGACTTTATTGGTCGCTCGTACGGACATTTAACCCGGCACAGACTTACTAATTGAACGGGGAGGGAGACCAGTGGGATGTGCCGGGTAAGTTGCAGCATTGGGGTTTTAAAACCTCAATGCTGCAACTTACCCTGCCGATGCCACTGGTCTCCCTCCCTGTTCAATTAGTTAAATGTCCATACGAGCGACTTTATTGGTCGCTCGTACGGACATTTAACCCGGCACAGACTTACTAATTGAACGGGGAGGGAGACCAGTGGCATGTGCCGGGTAAGTTGCAGCATTGGGGTTTTAAAACCCCAATGCCGCAACTTACCCTGCAGATGCCACTGGTCTCCCTCCCTGTTCAATTAGTTAAAGACCAGTGGCATCTGCAGGGTAAGTTGCAGCATTGGGGTTTTAAAACCTCAATGCTGCAACTTACCCTGCCGATGCCACTGGTCTCCCTCCCTGTTCAATTAGTTAAATGTCCATACGAGCGACTTTATTGGTCGCTCGTACGGACATTTAACCCGGCACAGACTTACTAATTGAACAGGGAGGGAGACCAGTGGGATGTGCCGGGTAAGTTGCAGCATTAGGGTTTTAAAAGTCAACAGAGTCGCTCGTGCAGACTTTTAAAACCCCAATGCTGCAACTTACCCGGCACATCCCACTGGTCTCCCTGTTCTATCTGTTAAATGTCCGTACGAACGACTTTATTGGTCGTTCGTACGGACATTTAACTGATAGAACAGGGAGACCAGTGGGATCTTCCGGGTAAGTTACAGCACCAGTAGCCTAAAAGTCTGTACGAGCGACCAACAGAGTCGCTCGTGCAGACTTTTAAAATCCCAATGCTGCAACTTACCCAGCAGATCCCACTGGTCTCCCTGTTCTATCAGTTAATAAATTATAGAACAGGGAGACCAGCGGGATCTGCCGGACAATTACGGCACCAGGAGTTTAACAGTCTGTACGAGCGACCCTATTGGTCGCCAGCAGGGGGCTAGTCAACCAATGGCAGACGAGCCCCCTGCTGACGACCAATAGAGTTGCTCATACGGACATTTAAACTCCTGGCGCCAGAGCGGCTTTAACCCCGTATTAACCCCTTAACCGGGGAAAACGAAGAAAACCCGAACACGAAGAATGTCCGCGAATATTCGCCCGAAGAGAAGACAGGACCGGGCGAATATTCGCGGAATACGAAGTTTTTTTTTTTTGCCGAAGACGAGCACGAAGACGAACACGAAGAGCCCCCTGGTGCCCAAGTCTAGAAGAAACCCTCGTATGTATTTGCTGTTTCTCCTGTGCCCAAAGCTATTTTCCGTGCTTTTCCATGACCCATTTAATCCACCAAGTGAGAATAAGAAGATAGAAGCTGTACTTTTAACATAATGGGGCTATCCTATTTAAATACGTCTGCAAACAATTCAGAAGACATAATTCCAGATAATTCATACGAAGTGCTGATCTTTGGAAGGAGAATTTGCCACCCGTCATCTGTGAACGAGCTCCCTACCCATGATGACTGGTGTCCTGACTCTATAACTAGATCTGGAATAGCACCAAATTATTTTGTTCCGCGCTTGAATCTGTTTCAACCACAAGTGGAGCTCCTTCTTTGCTTCTATAGACAGATACATTAAATCTGTATTCCTGAGTCCCTTTCTCAAATGCTGGGTTAATGAGCTCTGAAGAGCTCTATAGTAATAAAGAGCTGGAAATATGGCCTGGATTGACGCTGAAACTATCCTATTCTGGCCAGCCTTTGAAAAGAAATCTGTTTTTTTTCCCCACCAGAACACCCCTTATTTCTTTCCTGAGTTTGGCATTCTGTAGAATCTATGGTAAAGCCAAGAAACTCCAGCCTTGTGTGGGGATCTTGATGGATTTTTTAGCAGTGGTAACGAAATCTATGACGTAACCCTGAACTGACTGCAGTATCCATGGATCTGCTGCCATTTTTATCCTGAGAAGAAAGGAAATTGTGTGGTCTTGCCGAAAGTAGTTTTGGATCTTGGATAACCTCTGCCACCTTGAGATCGAAGCTTTGTTTCGGTGTTGAATATGGAACAAATTCTGGGAGCCTTTACCCATAGATTGAGTGTACGATGATGAGGGGTCGGAAAAGTGGCTCCTTCCTTCCTCATCATTTTATTGATTAATTGGGGGATTTTATAACTGTCCAAACATTTTAACCATTCAATTCCTGTATTTTCACTTTTGTTGTTATTTGGGAGCAGTAAAGGAAGTTTAGCACAAAATAAGGCCTCCTGTTTTGTAATAAACTTGTGGGGTTTTGTTATGCGGAATAGTCCTGAGGGGTCTGACAAGAATCACATCAATTCTGTCTCCTTTGTAACTAAGCGTTGACTGTTTCGTTATAATACTGTGGCCCCTTTCAGTGTTTGCATTCTGCGTTGGAATTATGTTACGCTGCCTCTGCTGGTGGGGATGCGGTATTGCAGGGTTTAACTTTTATTCTCTCTATCTAGGTCTGTTACAGCGGGGAATGCGTTACCACTGAGAGTGCGTTCAAATCAACAGACTGCTCATCCAAGTGCCCAGGACATGCGGTGAGACCTTGGTGTGGGAAAAGGGGGAGGATAAAAGGAATATGCATGCATTTATACTGGTGTCTTTTTTCCTGATTTCCACCTATTAGGAGGAAAACTCACTTGTAGTTAATCATTTCAATGAATCAATGTCATAATTCCACTTTCACACCACTCCTTGTGGTTCCTGAAAGCATATAGCATAGAATCACCATTATACCTTATTATCAGTCAGAAACATAGATCCTGGTGTTGGATTATTTTTCTTTTTATCTATAGGATGTATTGATTAATGTTCCCATTTTAACTCTTCAACACTTTGTATTATGATGGGTCAAACCCAGTGACCATCTGCTGCAAGAAGAGTTTGGTAGACCATGTATAATGCATAGTTAAATCAGTGTCATTTCTTGAAAATCCACTCTCTGATTGCGCCTCTCATGGAAAGTCACATGCAGAATATTTATGCTTGACTAAAAAATAGTTAATATTTAGATATTTTAGGTATTACTGGAAGAGCCTCAGGTTCGGCTCATGTTGAGGATTCACTTTGATTAATTTCTTTTAGGTTTGTGACCATGAGCTTCAATGTCGGTGTCAGGAGGGATGGGCGCCCCCGACCTGTGACACGGCTTCAAGTACCAGTAAGTATAAGACATGATGAGTTATGGCAACGGAGGATGATGTCAGAAATACTTTCCTCCTACATATAAACAGCACAGACTTTTCAGGTAGCGTCTACTGTCACCCAAATACGTCTAACTCTGCCAGCACCAATTACTTTAGCTTCTGTCCTTGGCATCTCCAGAGGATAAGTCACAAATTACTCTCTGTTCTCTGACTACTGCTGAGTAGCTCTTGAGTAGACATGTGCAAATAGGCCAAAAATGATTCAGACACATTTTTCTATTTGTTTTTTGGCCCACTCATTTTCGGGCAACACATTTCGTTCCCTGCCCATTCATCATTCACTCACTCACACCCTCATTCACTTTCTCTTTCACGCTCTCTAAATGTTTCCCTACCTTCTCTGCCAACCACGTCTGCTTCTGCCAACCACATCTTCTTCCACAGTTTCTTCATCCTCTATCTTCTTCCTTCTCTTCTCTATTCTATCTTCAATCCTTAATCTGGCATTTTCTTTCTTTGTCCGTATCTTCGTGGACATAACCCGCCGGGAACTTCCACCAAAATAACGGCGCTGTGGTGATGTCCTCCCCGATCCAACACCGCAAGCACCACAAATTTGCCCTCAGTTGATGGGAGTGTGAGTGTTAGAGGGTGTTAATGAATGTGGACCCATGAATTGCCAAATTTACCGAAATTCTACCAAGTCTACTCTTAAGAAAACACACACAGTCCACACACAATTTGGGCCAAATTGAACATTGAATCAAACCAGCAGAAAAAAATTGAATCAAGTCAAACTCCAATTCAAATACACATTTTCTAGAAATGAAGCTTCACACAGCCTTTCTGAACACATAAACAAATAAAATTTACTTAATATATCCTTGGTCCATAAAGAGCAACCTATTTATGTTATATTTTCATAGTAACAGCAGTGCATAATGTTGTGCCAGCCGTTCTGTCAGTAGCTCCCCGCTGAAATTACCCAAGGTGTCACCGTGCCCAGGAACTCTCAAGGATTAAGCTAGAGTCTGCTGATGAGTTATTATGTGTTATTACTCAAGCGCACTATTGTAATTATAAATCCCTGTTTCCGCAGATATTATCATCATCGTGGCGGTGGTCATTATTGCTGTTACTCTTCTTGTTGGTCTTGTGTTAATGGTGGTGTTCCGCAGACAATTGCAACACAGGAAGCAGAGGTAATGGCGCCCTTATAAAAAATAATGAAAGCCTTCTATCTCTGCTGCTTGTTTTCTTTCTCCACGTTTAATTTTCACAAGTGGAATAGATTGGAACTAATCAGAACATTCTCAAAAAGAAGTGGGCCCTGGCCAGTATGTGTAGTATAGGCATGAATGACAGAGCTACTTCTCAGCCCCTCACTTTTTGGCCCATACGGGGCAATAGTCACATATTTTTTTTCTCTGACTATTTTTTCCGATGTCTGTTCATTTCTCTCTTCCAGCTCCTCCTTAATTACATATGTATTTTGGAAGACAAAGATATATATAGGGGCAGTTGGTAATATCGTAATTTCCACAGGGGTAAAAAAAGAAAGTAAAGGTGAAAGAATGAAGAAGAGGAGAGAGTATGAATGGAACCCGTAACATAACTTGCCTTTTTCTTCATGTATATGTGTATAACCTGTATGAAGCCCAGTCACCAACTACCCTGACTGTTGGTAGCTCATCGCCTGCTTTAGCACCACATTTTCTTTTCTTGTAGTTGCTCAAAACCTCCTATATCTGGCTCGACCAACCCAGCCTTTGGTTCCCAGGTTCAGCAACAGCCTATTTCCTACATATCTGCACCTGAGGTATGGAATGAGTAGTCTACACCAGTAATCACCAATTAATCATAATTATGAAAACTTTGAAAAGCGAAGGATAGCAAGCAGAGAGGGGGCTATATTCTGTGCAGAAAGTAGGAAACATATGATATGGTATGGCTGTGTAGGCAGTGCTTACTTTAAGTTACGAGCCTGATGTGTGTAAGTGGCGTGTGAGTAGTATATAAAAGATGAGCTGTATTTGGGAGTGGGCCGCAAATGAAAGTTGAGCTGTGTGTGGGGAATGGGAATGGATCTCATCTTTTAAGTCTGCTTACAAGGCATTGGGTTCGTGAGTTAATGATCACAAATGTTGCATAAGTTCAGGATTGGAAAAAAATGGTCTATTTCCAGAAAACAATTTCTTTGCCATTTAAATTTTATCTGTCACTCTTCCAAATTCTATATTTTACCATATATTATAGTGGTTAAAATTAGATTCACACAGCCTTTATAGGGATGAAATGAGGAGGAGGGTAGAATTTCAAGACTTGACGTAAATTAAAATTGCCTCACGTTGCTATGGATTTCAGTGTCCCAAGTTTCCTCAAAACACATATACTCATTAAACAACAAAAAGTACAAGCTCCAAATAGTTTCAATAAACACATTTCGCCTTTTAACTGAGAAAAGACTTACTTAAGTGCTAGAATGCCCATCTGTGACCCTTATTTCTCTCCCAGACGGGTATGGACTGGTCCCGACACCTCAGCCCAGATGTTTACCTAGGTCCCCAATATTCTGTGGTAAGTGTAAGGAGTTAAGGAAACCCAGCTACCTATATACACTCCTTATCAATTAATACTGCACAAATTCTTTGACACACAGTATGGCTGCTGTGGAGTCCACCAAACTGATGGGATTACCATTTTGGTACCATGGGAGTACCTTCATGGTGGTGGACAATGGTTACATAGTGTTATTGGGAATTGGAGGGTACGGTAATGCGATTAAACCAGTATTACCTTGGATGGGTGTGTGAGCTAAATGAAGGGTTTGATTTGGGATGAGATATAACAAGAGCATATGGACTGCATGTTAATGCTAAATGCAAGGTTACCATCAGAAACCTTTGGGCCCAGTACAGTCTTAATACCTGGGCCCACATGCCCCTCTCACCAGCCTGCCCCATGTCCATGCCATTGTCCCAGCCATCACTTAAGAGCATCCTATAAGCACTCCTGATGAGAACAGAGGCAAGCCTAGGGTTAGTGGAGCCTGCAGTATTTCTTCAGCCTCACCTAGAACTAATACACATACATGCTAACACACAAATCCACCCTAACACTAACTCACTCTAATACGATATACTTACTTACACATTACTGCCGGCGAGGCGTACAGTTGGGTCCTCCAAGACCCTCCTACACACACACTGTAAAACACATTCTAACATATTTACACACCAACACATACACATACTGTAACATACTAACATTTCCACAGTAACATTACACATAGTACAACACACATGAACCAGCATACACTCACACTAACATGCTTACACACACAGTAACATACTGGCATACTTATACATACTTGTACAAACATACTTACACACATCATATAGTAACATACCCACCTAAACAGTATCATACTATTACACACACACACATTATCATACTTACACATATATACTTGCATACACACATACAGTTACATACTTACACAGACTAACATCCTTTTTTACACACATATATACTAGCATACATGCACACACTAACATATTTATTTACGCATTCACAACCTACCTTTGTTGGCTCAGGAGGGGGTAGGCTGTTGCCACACGCTAGGAAATAATGTCAGATCTCGGTGCACAGACTCAGCGTGTTGGGCCTGAGGAAATGCGGCCTGTGGCACTGGCCTAGCAGTAGTGGTGATATTTTGCAAATGGGTCTTGTAGCCTTTAACTATAACACTAGGTTGGTTGTGGATATTTTGTGCACTTGCTACTGCGTGTGAAATGTACATGTATGTACCACCATTTATATCACAAAAGTTCACTTAGGTGGAGGCTGGAATCCTTTAAGAAAATAATTTTGTTTTAGTTTTACTATTTGGTTTGAAATTTATGAGGAAGTTGTGATTTTATTGATTTGCAGCACTATGTCACATTATGTAAGGTACAACTTGCCTTAAATAAAGACTCTTTGAATAGCTTCAAAGATTGTCCTGAAAAAACAAATATATATACAGAGTTTTCTTAGTTAAAGCGTAAACTATTTCTAAGGTTAACTATAATATCAATATTGACATGGCTTATAACAGGGAAAATGTGTTCCAACCCCTAGCACGTAAAAAGTGAAATAAATATACACGTACACACTACACACAATTCTACATACAAGCCACAAAGCCGCCTGCTGGGAGGCTGTTCCACTTATCTACCACAGAAATATTTTTTAATAATAATAATACCGGTAATATATATTTTTTGGTTTAGAAATAGTAGTAACTAGTTGATTCTAAACCAGGTCTTCACGGATACCCTTTAGTTTACAAGTATTTCAGAAAAAAGGTCTGTGTAAAAAGTAAAACATCAGCTACGACGTCCTAGTAGCACAATCTGAGCTTGGAGCAACCAGGACCAGCTCTTCCATAACCTTCAACCAGCCTGTGTCCACACATAGGAACATGATAGAGATCTCTGGTGGCCACAGGTGACTCCGAAAGTATATGGCTGTCCTCTGACACAATTCTTTTTATTATTATTATTATTATTAATAATAATATTATCCTTTTACAGCTGCTAAATTATTAGCTCATTATCAGGTTCTCTGTGCTTTACTTAAAGTCTAATCATAAGAAAATCTCAATAAATATATAAAGATATAACTCTGATGTCACAATGCACAATCTTTTTTTCTCATTCCAGGCACTGAAGCCTCCAATTGAAAATTAACATTGATCTTGAAAAAGCCAACAAGCGCTCGGACACTCTAGTTATTCATAGCTTAGCTTTATAAGACTTTTGTGGACTGCTTTTTAATATGGTTGTATTCCTTCTGTCTGTCTGTCTGTGGTCAGAGTGCTGAGCCAAATATTCCTTCATCATCATCATCATCATTCAATTGTTTTCTCAGCACAGAGTGGAAAACCAATTTACGGTATGTAGACACACAGCTTATCTGCTACCGGCATCTACAGTCGGGGTAACAAAGTAATCAATCATTAATGTTACAAAATGTATACAGTATATATGGGAATGTATATAGATCCATTATCTATCGAACAGATGCAGTCAACGAAATATATGCCACTGAATTGTCCATACATTGTTTCTTTGATAAATATGGGAAGATATCGCACTAGTACAGCTGTTTTATTTCAATTCTCCTCCATCCCCACCTGCCTCTTTCTTTGTTCCTACATTGTCTTTTGTCAACCCTTTTGGTTTGTTCCTCCAAGTATATACTTTTAAGTAATATTAATATGTTAAAGATCATTAGAAATAATGTGTTTATGTCTCTCAGTCCCTATGGCTTTCATCCTGTGTTACTTCTAATGTATGAGTATATGTGATTGATTACTTTCCTATGAAAATGTTTTAATCACCCTGTATGAAATCATTTGCAAAATCTCTCCAGAAATCAATTAAAATGAGGGCTTACGTTGGCAGCATCTTTAGAAGATAAGTTTTTTTCTCAACATTTTGTGCACTTTAAGTTTATCGTAAATTAAAAATAGTTTGTAAAATGTCAACTGTATTGTAATTTGTGTGTGAATTCATAGAGCTTTGAAAAGGGGATTAAAGGAGAAACTCAAACATGCCCAGGGTACTTGCCCTCTGGGTAAAAGAAGTCTTCGGAGGATTCTTATAAAATTTCTGGTTTTTGAGGGTTTAAGAAGAAATAACTCAACCCAATCGAATGCATTGAGATCAGCAAGAGATAAACAACTGAACCTTTTGTATATTTCCTGGAATCTGGGGACTGCGATTTCTATTCTCAGGATAGAATTATGATTTCTAAAAAAAAAAAAAATGATAAATATATCAAAATGATACAAAATTACATGAAATATATATTTCTAAAAATATTCTTTTTTTTTTTTTTTTTTTTACATTGCTGATACAAAAATATTTCCACCACCTAATAATAAAAAAGCAAAAGGGAAACACTTAATTTTAAAGCCAAATATTTTTTTTTTTTACAGATTATGAAAAATTCAGGTTTAAAATTTAGTGATGAGGCATTAAAGGTGCGAATTAGTATGCTGGGAAAAGTGTTCTAACATTTTGCACGTACGTGATGAAAGAGGAAGTATTATTGTATCCATATAGTACTATAGTATTATTGTAAGCTTTGTGTGAATCTTCTCCATTTTCACGATTGCAAAATATTTCTTAATTGTGTAAAACTCTGGGGTTTTTTTCCTCCCGGAAAAGTAAAAACTTTTCATTACACCGATCATAAAATAGTTTAGGATGGATTAGCCCCCCAAACGCTCAGATACTGAGGGCTGCAAGGTGGCTCTTCAGGAAAGGTGGGCACTCCAGAGAGTCACCTCGCTGTCACCTGAAACGTTGTTGGGTATTAAGTACATGAAAATATCAAATTTAGGATTTTGAGAAAAATATGACAGATCTCGACTGTTTCAAGGCGTGACATTAGTGGGAGATCTCTGTATGATGAATACCATGTTCCATGCACTTACCCACAAGTTTGACCAATTTGTTGTTCCTATTTTATTGATTGCGAGCCCCCAACCTGAACAACATGTCCACCATAGGACACAGGTTTCTGATACATATATATTGCCTGTTTATTTAATTGCTGGAAATTATATCCATTCAAAAGTATGAAAAAAAAGTGAAAATTTATAGTCACTACAAAAATATGTCCTTTCAAGATATTTTTTTTCCATTTAAATGGTGTATGAATAACGCTGATGCGGGAATAATGCGTGTGACTCAAACAATCAGTAACGTCCACTTGAAATATTGGACAGAAGAACAATGTAAGTCTTGCATGAGAACGTTTTCACTGCATTTCCAAAGAAACCGCACTCAGACACCGCAATGTCACATATTTCAGGAAACCAGTCACATGCTAGCTCTGATTAGCCAAACTCTGCTCTTTATTTTGTTGATAAGAAATTATTTTTCTTCTTGTTGACGTAACGTGTCATATGTCCTATTTACACAGAATCATAGACGGCAGATCAGAACCCTCTGGCCCATCTAGTCTGCCCATTTCACTTTTTAAAGACTGAGTCGCTAATCAGTCCTTTTGACTCAGGATAGCGATATGTTTATCCCATGCATATTTAAATTCCACAGCTACCACTTCTACTGGAAAACTGTTCCACTTATCAACCACCCTCTTAGTAAAGTATATTTTCCTTACATTTTTTAATTACATTTATCATGTTTTCAAGGATGTCTTTAATGTCAATGAAACTCTCCACAGTTCTCTGCTTGTGGATCCTCTCTTGAGTTCTGTCTCCACTCTAGGTTGCCCGTGTTTTCTCCTGCCATTTTGTATTCTCCCTCTGTGCCAGTTCCACTTTGAATCCCCTACCTCAGTCTTAGAGCCGGTCCCCTTCATAATTCTATTGCTACATCCAGTGTTCAGCTTTACTTCAATTTGAAATGAATGTATTTATTGTAGACCTATGAGAACCATATTGTTCAACACGCGAGGGACAGTTCCTCTCAAATAATTGTGTCCCGTGCAGTTCCTCCTTAAAGAGGAACTCCCACCAACTGTTTTTATCGCTTGTATCAGATTAAAAATATATCTTTAGTTTTGTTCTGTTTTCTATTTTAAGACAGTTCTAATTTGTGCATACTATTTAAAGGCAGTTGCACATTAGCCATCTTTATGTGTTCTAAATGTTATCTTAGATCACCCTAAATAGACAAACTTCCTGACTTTTTCCCTCATACTGCCTGTGGTAAACATTGGAAGGACCCAGTCTAAATCACCCAGATGGACACTCTGACTAGTGTTACTCTATGGAGGAACAGACTTCATTGGCATCACCAATAAGCTCAGTGTCATGTTTAAGCAGAGAAAGTCACCCGATATATCACCTGACTGACAACAATGGCCGCCTCCAGGTCAGGGTTCCACCCTGCCAGCCTGGACTATGCAATAATTATTGTCATGTCTACCTGCAGCCACTAGTGGCCACCCTTCCTTTTCAGGAGCTCCCCTTTCTAATTACTTGGGAGAGCTGAGCCAGATTACCTGAGTTTAGCCCTGCCATTTTATACCTGCTCTGCCCTACAGTCTGGGCCTTTGCATTGTTTGGCTTGGGTTCCTGTTAGTCCGCTTGCAGCGAATGCTCCGTGTACTTCGTTCTTATCTCTTGTGTATGACCTTGGCTACGTTCACGATCCAGATTTGTGTACCAGACCCCAGCGTGTCCCAGATTTACCTACCTGTCTAGCCGTTTCCAAGCCGTGTGCCCTGCCTGAGGGCTTCCAAGCCGTGTGCCCTGCCATTCTGAGTTCCCCTTTCCTTGCTACTGCTCCCCTTTCCTCACTACAGCTCCCCTGTACTTGCTACAGTTCCCCTTTATTCTTCTACTCCAGTCCTGCTTTTCTGTCTGTTGTGTGCCTGTCTGTACCTACCTACTGTACCTACCTACCGACCAGTCATGATGCATCAAGGGGTACAGACAGAGCCCCTGGTATCTCCTGCAACTCAGCTCCTACCCAACCTGCTTGTCTGGGTCCTGACATAATCTTTGAGTGCAACATTACTGGATATACATATTCCTATGGATCTGCTTTCCCTACATACATCACATTTTGAATGTTGGTCGTTACCCAGAGTTGTTGGAGTGGGCCCCTAAACCAATGGGGAATGGGGGATATGACTGCTGGCCTAAGCAGGAATGCTTTGTGTCCCCCTCATTCATTGGTTATGTTTATAACTTTGTATCAAGCAGGTATATAAACAGAAGTGGTGCTTTTTACTTCCTTTTCAACCAGGATCAGGCAGGGAGAAGATCTGGAACTTTCCCACCCTGAATGGATTGCTAAGACTAATATCGATATTTCTGCAACAGTGGCAATTGGGAGAGACCAAGCCAGTGGTGGCCAATACAACTGGTCTGAACTCTGAAGCTCTTGGTAAATATGATGGCTGTACCTGCCTGACGTGCTAACCTGGTCATCAGTTTCTCTGGTGATTAACATGGATTTATATCTGTTTAGTCACAGCTGTGGTTTGTGGTCACCTTTCCAGCGCCTAAGAGGACAATATGGCATCCGCAACCAAGCCAGTGTGGGCTGATGAGCAACACTGGTTTGAAGCTTTTGGTGTATTCGTTGGGCGCTACTGCCTGATGTGCTAAATCAGCCATCAGCTGGCAGTTGGTTAATGTCCTCAAGTTGGCCTGGCGGTGAATATTTGTTCAATAAAGCTGTGGCCAACCCGTTGCCCACATTTTTGTGTCTGGTGTCTTACTGGGGAAGTGTAAAGTTAGAAATTAGTGCTAAAATAAAATGTTACATGAAATAGACCTACTGTGAGATATGTCAGTGACTTTGGGGGTATATATATCCCCAGGCTTGTTCTGATCTCCCTTTTTGGCTCTAAGAAAAAAAGGCAAAATTTGATTGTGCTTTAGTGCAGGTTACGGGTCAACTTGACGTTTTCTCACACGAGAACTTTGCTTTGCTGGAGCAGCCCCTTCATATTGTTAGGGATATTAATGAGACAAAATAGGCAAAACCAATTATCACATACGCAAAATAACGACGCTACCAATTATTGTGGTACCATATCCACAAGATTAATTTAAGGAGATACCCTATATTTTATCTCCGATCCTAAATCCTTTCAGATCGCCGAAAATTATAATTCAAATCAGATATATATCACCAAGACAGTTAATCAAAAATATTTATTGTAAATTTATAAAATCTGGATATGGGTCACACAGTGCATAATATAAAACACAAAATTTCTTAAAACATGTCAAAAATGAATCAATTCAAATACAGTATATTATCGATAGTTATCAATATGAATTGGTACTTTATGAGTCTAACACACATTTAATTTCCATTCCACTCAGCAACCAAAAATTGATAATAATCAGGGCGGTAACGAAAATATCACTATCTCTCTTATATTAGTTTAACCAATAGGACAAATTAAAATAATTGAATAATGTCTAAGAGTATTTAGTGAAATTCCTAATAGATGCAAATAATGTCAAACTTCATCTACAGGTAAAAATACCTTTTCATTATTGTTATTATCACGGGTTATAAGCTGCAGTCTCACAAGCCGCCATATACAATAATGCCATATACTATTTCCCAGAAACAGGGAATTCTATATGAAGAAGACAAAATTCATCTCTATTCAGAATAATAAAACAATAATATTTACCACCACTCGTTGCTGTGATCCAACTGGTCCTTGTAGAAATTAATCCAGGTTCAGTGGCAAGAAATTGAATGGAAAGAATATCACTTTCTACAAATTATATAGGTTAGAACTCAAAGTAACTCCAAGAGTGAAATATGGTGTCAGGATCTTAAGATTCCAATTCTCTGCGGTAAATTTGGTGAATCAGCCCGTCCGGGTCTGTCTATATCAGGGTCAGTTTTTAAGGTCCGTTTTTTTTTAATTATTAAAGACATAAGCTTAAAAACAGGGCTTATTATCATAGCCTCCACCTCTTGATTGGAATTCTCCAATCATAACAGTGGGTTTTACCCATTAAAATTAGGATTTCTACTCATATTTACACCGTTGTAATTTCTTAATTTACCTGTGAGAGACGCTCTGGTCTAAGAATTAACTTAAAACCATTACATATGTGTTTGGAATTTATCCTTGGTCACCCTTATCGCCAGGTGTTACCTCCTAGATAGTAACTCAGGACTTGGTGGTCTTACCATGTATCCCCCATACCAATTTACATTCCCAAGGATATGCAGCGTCTACTCCTTAACTTTCTCATGGAAGATGATATTAATTGTATCATACTTACTGAAACATCTATATACATGAATACTTCTTTGTTCTCAATTATAGAGAAAACAAGGACAAAAAAAGAAATAATCACTACATGATAAAGTAAAATAAAATGGCTCTGACTCCATTTTGTGTTCATGTAAAATACAGAATATATGGAATACATGTTTTCTATCATAAAATATCTGACAATATACATAGTTATGTTGGTGAAACAAAATTGATCCAGTCAATTTACTATAAAAATTCTACTGGCCCTTTAATTAATTGTCTTCTATGTTTAAAAATGGTGGAAATACCTGAATACATAGGAGTTAATTGGGTCTCCAACTGAAGTCTACTCAGATCAAACGTTTCCTCTTTACTGCTGGTCTCACAAGGTTCCTTTGTTTCTGGTATCCTTGCTTGGCATTGAATTAAAGATTGTCCAGTGAAGCGAAATTATCTTCGGTGTCAGCTCATCAGTATTTACCTACAATTCTTTCTCCTGCTTTACAGTTACAACGGTGGAATTAGTAGTGTAATGCAAGAGGGTTATCGAAGCTCAAGTGGGTAATGTATTGGAACACAGGTCTTCAACTATCGCGATAACCGTTTCTGTCCCAATTTCAGTTTCTACTCAAATCAGGTGTTCAATCTTCCTGAAAGGTCCACCTGTGTCACTTAAATATATTGGGTCTTTTTTTCAATATATCACACATTCTTGGGGGGGGTTTTGGAGACAAAGGTTTTGAAGCAGTTAGTAATATCAGTGCACTTGATGCCAATGCATGTGCATGCGCACCTTCTTTGGGTTCTCTTACCTGATTGGTCTCATTGTTAAAACCAGTAAAGATAATTACTACAGATAATTCTTAGAGTGCTTCTTATTTTAACGGTGCTTTTAGAATATAGTCTCAGATGGTCCACAGATTTGGAAGACGAGGCAAATCAGGATTGGTTTTACTGATCTTCAAAAGAGAGAACATAACGATTTGTGTATGAAGAGGTATAAAAAATGATGATACACACAGGAAATAGGTAATAGTTCAGACGTGGCATATTAGAAAGGGGAAACATTTTTAAAAGTTCTTTTTAAGGTGACCTTGTAACCTATTAATTAAAAGGACACACCAATGTCTGGGGGGGGGGCTTTATCATATGCATAATTTAAAGGTACACTCCAGCTATCATGTATATGACTGTTGTGCACATTCCATGGTTTACTGTTTGGTGGGAATTTGTAGAAAAACCTTTGCAGAATTTGAATGTAAAGGGGTGGGTTGCTTTGTTTCCCGGTTACAGGTTTACGTTAATCTGGATTTAAGGAAGTCTAAAGCAAAGCAAGAGTCCTAATAATGCTTGTTTGTAGGGCGAGGTCCACATATCATGTGATAAGATCCATATCATGATATAAAATAAGACAAGGAACTAAACATGATTCTCCTCATCCTTATTTCTACATTAGAGGGAAAGGGTTATGGCTATATATATATACTTATATATATTACCAGTATTATTATTATTTTTTTTTTTACTTAAGCATAAAACCCAGTGCTGTATAGAGTAATGCTGGTCGGCATTGACAAAAAAAACTGATTTCATTGCCTTTTGTTTTATCTGCAGACCTGCTGTTGTGTGATATTTTGGGTGACTTTTCCTGCTCACTCACCACACTGAGCTGATTCTTTATGGCAATGCTCATCGAGTCCCTTCCTCCGTAGGCATTTAATAGTCAGAACGGGACATTGAGTGATTAAGACTAAGCCTTTATAATGTTTTAGCCTTTCTATTGTTTAGTGAGTGCGTCTAGCAGGTTTGGCTAAAACAAGATAACGCTGCCAGAACTCATAAAAGGTAATTTTAATCTGTGGGAGTTTTCCTTTAAATTATAGTAGATCACATTGGATTTAATATTCAAAAACCTTTCTTGAGCTATTCGAGTATCTCTGATAACGGCTTCTAAAGAATGGGGTTAATGCGCGTAAACTGCAAAAGTTGCCAAATTCGATAGCAATATTAAACAGGGAAACAAATGAAGAATGTTACATGTTCCTGACATATGAAAAACATGTCCCTTTCAGCGGACGGGGTGTGTAAATACGGGATGCTGCTTATTCAAGTCCTGTCTTTGATATGTAAATGTAGGTTTACGATATGTATAAGGGTCAATACTGAATTCCAGGCAAGCTGCAGCCTGTATCAGCAGAGCAATCTAAGGAGGAAAAGGCGGAGAGGCATGAACGTTGCACCAACCTTTAATTGTGGGAGAAAACGTACGAAAGGACTGTGTATCCCCATTTGTCTCCGTAGAACGGTTTAGTGAAACCAGCATTCCATTTTTTCAGCTCCTTCTCGATATATATATATATATATATTATATATATATATAATATTCAATATATATAATATATATATTTCCTAAAATAATTTCTATTGAATTATTTTTTAATTAATGATTAGCATGTAAAGCATTTATTTTTTAATTAATGATTAGCATGTAAAGCATGTTTGCTGGTAAATCATGCCTTTGCTGGTGTTTTCCATGGCCAAGGGGCATATAATTAAGCACATTAGCATACTTGGAAACCTACCATAGCTAGGCTTGAACTGGAATGTCAAAACTGATTTCATAGCCAAGCCCAGAGTCCCAGTCCTGAGATAGATCTTCTATGCATTAAGTTGCCTTATTGATGATTAGTTTCCCCCAACTGGTGCTTTTGTTCTGGCAGGTGATTTAGTGAGTTGCTTAAGATCTTCTATTTAAAAAAAAAACATATACTTGCCAATATTATGTTTTAATAAAGTAAAATAGACAACAATGCAAGAGGGTGATCATCATACTTATAGCATTGTTGTCACATGCTGACCAACACAGGAGTTACACCGAATTAGGTCATCAAATCAAAATCTGGGTACCTGTGTTGGATAGAGTGTCTACAGAGGTGAGAGTGGTGGGGCTGAAGACAGTTGGGAAGTGTCTGAAACATGGCACTACTTGCCCAGCTGTGGCACCCCAAGGTGGCCACGTGGAGCTGTAATGGAGCTCCTGGGCTTGTCAGGGTAGCTAATAGGATCTCTCAAGTGGCCCATGATCTCACTGCCCCCAAGTCCAGGACAGTCGGATGATGCCCCAAAATCAGGACAATATTGAAGAAAACAGGGCACTTAGGAGGCATGCTCTGTTACTCAGCTTTACATGCCACAGGGGAAAGATTTATTTTATCTGTTGGTCTGCAACGTGTGAAATGTATGTGTGTCCTGGGAAACAGTCCCGATTTTTGTCACGCTATACCGCTGAACTCTACCTCTGTTATGATTTTCAGGACACAGTTAGATCTTGGTGGGACAGTGGGATCCAGTGTCTAGGGTACTGGAGAATGAATACAGTACATGCGCAGCGCTGCCAGTCTTGCTCTGCCTCCCAGGCCCCATCTCTGCCATTATGAGAAATTGGGAGCAGGCATGCAGTCTTTAAGCATTCTCGCTTAAATACTGTGATACAAGCAGTACCTGTGCTTACTTGCCCAACTACTACTACGGCCCCTTCTGAAACTACCGGTATATCTCTTTAGACCTTATAGATGTTCAGAGGTATGAGGGTCTTATCATTTGCTCATTTAGGAAACTCTTTTTGTACATTCCATCTATTTAGAAATAAGGGGGTAGTGAAAATATACGATAACATTGTTATTACGGCCTTAAGACGAATGCTAAAAAGTCTTGTTAGTTTATAATTCTTATTGGGGGTTACAAAAATTTTTTTTTTATAAAAATAAGATACTTAAAAAAACTTAAGAAAAGATCACAGTTTTTATTTTTTTCTGGTTGCGTTAACAAAGTGTTATTTATTTATACGCACGCCCTTTTTCCCCCAAACATCTTGTGAAATAATCATTCTTATTTTGTGCGTAACAAAATGGTTTGTTGTTCATGCATATCAACAAATCAAATAAATTCATTGCAAAGCAAAGTGTAATACTGAATGAATAAACACACTAGAAATATTTACAAACATCTGGATTTCTTTAAGGAAAAAACAAGTCTAACATGAAAAATCCTCCACTAATATTCATTTTAAATACATTTTCAGTACTGCTTGCTCCTACAGCAAATTGGGTGCTGATCCAAAATAAAAATAATTATAATTATATAATAATAATTATAAGCTCATCGTAAGTTGTAAATATAGTAAACTATCAATCAGTTAATAAAAGCTCCATATAAATTGGAATGTTACCAGGATTGCCTACTATGTAAACTTCTCTCCCAACAATTAGGCTACCTCCTTAAAAAAGGAATAACAGAATGTAATGAACAATTAATTATTGGGAAAATAACCTAATATACATGTGTGCCAAAACACATACACACAACAGAAAAAAAAAACATTACCCCCCTCCCTCCTGGAGTCACATACACATGTATAAACACAATGAGACTCTTGTAGCTTCCGCCTTAGCTGGATTGTTGAGTAACCTGTTTGCTCATGTCAGGATCTGGTTATAAACTCAGAGAAGAGCCTCAGATCCAAGCACTTTGTCAGTCACTTTCACCAGAGCAAGATCCCAGCAAGACAGATCTCCATAATGCTGCCCCCCATGCTGGTCCTTCTTGGGTTCCTCAGCCTCCAGGTTCTAGGTGAGTAAATCCTTGCCTTGTCCCACACCTTTTACTCAAGAACGACAGAAAAGTAGTTAAGGAATCAGTCTATTTTTTAAGAAGAAATTCCAGTAAGCTGCTCCCTCCAGGCATTATTATGAATAAGTCCTCCCATCATAGACCTCTGAAGGTCCTTGTCTTTTCCTGTAGGTTGTGCACCAGGTTTTGGACCATACCATATATCGGGACATTTTATTTCTGATTGTGGGAGTGTGTTGGTGGAATTTGGCTGCAATACTTGGAATTCCATGTTAACATAATGAGCAAAATAATTGTACAAAGGCAGGGTTCTTAATGAAGTCATTTTTTTGTTACATAGTCTGTAGTATTCTCAGGAGGAGGAGGAATAATTATGGGGACTAGATATAAATATTTGAGGTTTACAATGATTGAATTGTTTGTGTGGATAAAAAGTTATTGTATGTTCTGATTTCTTGATTCGTGGAGTTTTACAGATGTGTCTCCTAGATTAACAGAAAATATATATTTGTCACCTATCTGCAGTCCTATTTCTATATCATTCCTATCAACATTCTGTTTGGAATCTAAGCTTTTAACATATAGAGCTGTGATTGTGTGATTATTCCTGCCCAGTTAGCACTGGGACAGTACCAGTGTTTTCATGTAGGACATTGAGATTTTCCATGAAGGTTGACAATCAGATTATGTCATTTTAATTATAATTAGTTGTGTAGCAATTGTCTGGTGGTATTAGCGAAAATGTTGGGTAATTTCTGGTTTCGTTAGTGAGCTTAAAGCAAAGTGTTTTTGAAAGTTTAAGTAGAGGACACATGTCTGGGAAAAAAAAGAAATGAAGAAAAATCTCTAAAATATCGGTGGATGGTAGCGCCCTCCTCTCCTTTTGCTCCGACATTAGGATGTGTTATACAAATTGACAATAAGAGTATCGCTAGTTTTAACGTAATGGTTAATTTTCACTGTCCCTCGCTATTGTAATATTGCCACAGAACCTGCTGATGTTATCTAAATAAACGCAATGAAATTGGCAGCGGGAAGCACAGTTATTGAGTAATGCCAGGCAGTCATGGTTTATTTATTATTATAGCTTCAGGATGTTATGTCACCCGCAGTCATCGGAACTGGAGCTTACAGAAGTATATCACGTAAAAGAGAGATGGGTTTCTCCTACGGGCACAATAGCTGGTGGTCACAGTAAAGGGGTAAATGCATAGAAATGCATATCATATTCTACAGAATCCACCAGGCATTTGCAATAGGATCACCATGAATGCTATTTCATGCAAAATGCATATGATGGCTGCACTGTCTCTTTAAACAAAAAGTACCGGTTCACCTGGTTGCAGGGCATATGCGGGTTCTTTAGCCTAAGGCTACCATTTTTCCCATCAATGTCCTGTGCACTCCAATGTATGAGACAAGCTGAGAAGCTTTAAACATTAGAGTTCGGCTACTGAGTGAGACGGAGGGGCAGCTGCTGCCGGTCCCTAAGGTTAGCCTGGCAGTTGCCCTCCTTCGGCTGTGCCCGCGCTCTCAGATCCTCACCGTTATATACTGTTTACTGCGTGATTTAACACTATAACTTGTGACTTATTCTGATTCACACAGATAGCGGCACTGAAGTGCTGGTGCCACCTATAGCAACACATTATCTGCTGTTATTCCTGTCTTCATTTTATTCGTATAGTTATTTTAGGCCAGTCCATTGGTTGGCATGGTAATAAGACCACTTATAAAGCTGCACCACCAGGTCTGGACTAGGAATAAAAACGTTGAATGACGTAGGTGCAGCGGATAACTGGATACGTTTCACACTGCAGGGCCCAGTCTGCCACAGTATGCAAAGTTATCGGCCAGTAGCCCACCGGGCATTAGCCTGTCTGCGCCCATGCATCACCATCGCGCATGTGTTTAAAACGGTTGTCCATGACCAAGGCCTCAACAGAACCTGCCAAACACTCTTGGTAACATTATCTTAACCGTAGACACCAAAAATATTGTCGAAATCAGGAATAAGCAACCGGTATCGTTCCAGCGGTTGTAGAAGTACAACCACGGCCCTTGCTGTAACTCGGCAAACAGTGACCACCATACCAGGTGCTTCAAAGTACACCAAGCCTGGCTGAAAATACAGTCGGTTCCAATGTACACAACCGCTGAAAGCTTTGTTTTATTGCACAGCACAGTAAGCAGTATGGTGAACCGTGTCATTAGATTAATGACAAGGCTTCTTTGTTTGGCTCTATGCAATCAGAAAGGTAGTGAGTGTGTTCCTGTTTATCATTATTAAACAGATAGTGAATGTGATTATGACTCATAGTATCAGAGGAACAGTCAGCGTGATTCTGGGGCCCGTCATGTTTGTGTGATTTTATTAGACGGCAAGAGTAACCTTGTATTGTGTAATTTTAGAATGAGAGGCCGGATATATAAAAGAAAACAAATGTATCTAAAAAAAATTGAGTTAGTCTATGTTTTTTTTTAAATCGTGATAACAGTACCTAAGTTAGCCAAATGTAAACTCTAATATTTATTATATGTTTTAATTGTGGCCTAACCACATTCATGTACAGGGAGCAGTGCAGAACTTACAAATTACAGGAGAAGAATGATGTCACGGCTAGCGTGTGATACTTATCGCCCCGGAATGATGATGATGTCAGACCTATAGCTAAATACTCTTTTTTCATGACTTTTTGCATGGGGAAGGATCGATTTTGTTAAGTAGCTGGGGGGCAGGACACAATCAATAAATAATGCAGAAACTAACCTGTTTAGTTCACAATGATAAAAAGGGTAGGGAACTAAAAATAACTTGTCTTAAATTCCATTGTTCAACTTCAAACGGGATATTAGAATACTTGATAAACAAAGTTACCCTGGTAATGTCAGTGGAGACGACAGCTTTGTCAAACTTGTCAAATCAGTGTATATGACTCCATGGCAGACACGCAGTACACGCCGGCTCATATGGTTTTAGCCATGATGATGGTCATGTGTTCTTCATAGGGTACTTCTGATGGATTCAGGGAGTAGTTATTTGACTTTTTAACTCCAGAAATCTGTATTATTGTATTATTGTACTGAGTGATCCTACTGGATTTAGTTGGATTCGATCTATCAAAAAATATAATCATTTAATAAATAACTATTTGGCATGTTCTCTTCTCTTGCAGCATCCGATCGGATCCCCCCTGGACAGAAATATGAGGTCGTTTTGCCACGTAAACTTCATACACAGCACAAAAGAGATACACAGGTACCACAGCCAAGAATCTGTCCAATTACTAAAAATCACTTAGACCAAGGACTGGGTTATGTGACCATGAGGTTTACTCGTGAAGCGGATCTATACTGTATGCTTCTACCAAATGTTTCTGATATTGGTAAATGTGGGGGTCACCTCGTATAAAACTATAGATAAAATAACTTCTCTTTAGCTTAAGATTGAAATAAGAGATTACCATAGAGTCTGATGATAGATCATCACTTTTATTTACAGTACTTCTTTATATAATGTGTCTTTGGACACAGTTCGTTCATCTGTGTTCTTGATTGCAGAGATCACGTCTGTCTCTATAAAGACTATTTTCTCACGCGTTGGTGAAAACACCTGACACTATCTCTTGTTCAGTTGAGTCCATAGATTGAGTCTTGTGATGGAAATTAAAAGGTGTAGCATTCAACTTTAACATGAAGAATAGCCTTCTATAGCATGAGTTTGGGTCAGTGACTCTATATAAACTTTGTATTGTGTTAGAAGTATAAACCTCTCTGTATGTGATGTCATGAAGGACATCGTGCGTGCAAAGAGAAAGTTGTAAGTAGTGGAACCTGTATTAGGATGGATGTTGTGTTACACACGTTTATGGCAAAATGAAAAACGACTGTATGGAATTTATTCTTCATACATATTTATTAATTGGGATAATCCCGCCAGCAGAACTGGTGTCCAGCTGTTTGGCTATGTAGTGATTGTGTACATGCGCATACTAGCAACTGCACCTTAGCTAAGACTTGCTTAGTGCCAAGAAAGAGCATATATACAAAGTGCATGTATCCTGGTCTGGAATACAGTATCCAATTAAAAAAGAAACAAAAGAGGTCAGAGCTAAATAGAAAAAAAAGAAAAAAAACAACAATTATATAATATCAATATAATATATAACAATACATTGTGATTTAATTTCTGACAATAATAAACAAAGCAAAAATAATAAATATAAATATGCAGGTGAAATGGGTATTTGAATCTGTTATAAATGTTTTATTAAATAATAATAATATCATATACCGGTATATATATATATATATATATATAATATATATATATATATATGTATATATATATATATATATATATTTAGTGCTGACCTCTTTTTGTGTTGTCTATTTTGGATTGTGAGGTGTTGTTTGGATGGACACCTTTGAGGTTTCTAGCAGCTTTTTATAACTTTGTTATTATATTTTTGCTTACTCGCAAATTTTCCCCCTTTTTTGTAATTAAAAAAAAAAGAAGTCAATTTACCCTGAGTTGAAGTTGATGCCTTCAAATCTCTTCTTCAGATGGAATCAACTTAACCTAATAGGACTCTTATTGTTTTTTCTTATCAAGTATCCTTTTAAAATGCTCATGGTACTTTTATTCTTTTTTATATCTAAGTTTCTAAGACGATGGCGCAGTGTGCGGTTATACAATCCCCGTGCCTATGTTAATCTAGATCAATTGCAATTAAATGCTTACCTGGAACTCTCCACACCTGGAGACTCTTTGGAAATACAACCTATGAGATCAGGTTGGCGTTAACTTTAACTGTGTCATGGGCTTGGAATTTTTTTTTTATATATTTGTATTTTTCTATAACTGGCAGTAGAATTATGTGAGCAGATGGTTAGCGAAGTTATGTAAACATTATTCTTGTAAAATAGTGAAGGTGTATAGTAGCTGACATTTGCTTGTTATTGGGCCACAACTCTCCTAAGCTTCAGCCTTGCGTGTTTTTGGTTGGAAGATGTATATGGAAGCCGGTAGTTTGTATTTATTTGACACATTTATGTAAAGTGAAAATAGCAAAATAAAAATCTAAATTATTGCATTCTCTTTCTGTATCATCCATGTTTTCCAGAGTAAGCATCCCGACCTGGTACAGTATGGACTAGAACTGGAAGGACAACCCTTTGTTCTACACCTTGAAAAAACAGAGTGAGTACCTTGTATATATGTATATATATGTATATATATATATATAATATACATATACACCGTATATATACATATATATAACATATACATATATATATATTATACAGAGATCCTATGTATGGATATAGGTGAACTGTGTAAAAGAGAAGATGATAAATCTTCACTATGGGGGATAGATTCCCAGTTTGTTTGTTAATGGTTATACAGTGTTTCTACTGAGAAAACTGAATATAACACACATATATCAGAGGGTGGTAGATAAGTGGAAGAGCCTCCTAGCAGAAGGAGTAGAGGTTAGTACAATAAAGGAATTTAAACATACGTTGGATAGACATATGGGTTTCCTGAATCTATGAGAAGAAGGACTGATTAAGGTCTGAGCCGATGGGCCGAATGGTTCCTATCTTCCGTTTTTATTTTTTTTATGATACGGATTTATTTGAGTATCTGGATCAGTGGGGGATAACTGGAGTTATATGATGGCTGCCAACATTTAAAACTGACTCCTTTTCACTGCCAATTATCTGGGATACTTCTAACGCTGGACAAATGTTCTTGTCCAAATACCTGGACTTTCTCTATTTACATTTTTAGTTCTAAATACAATGTTTCCAATGTTATCTTAAAAGGAGAAGATAAATAATGATTATTTTAACAACTTATTAACTAGACAAGAAGGTCTTTTGGGCACATAGATCCAGACGGCAGTGTTGATACTTTATGTGGGTAAGAATAATGGCTTCTGGAATCTCAGCGTTTGACTCGTCAAGTTATTCTGATCACAGATGTACAGAATGTGATCTATAGGGATCTATTCCTACAGGGAGGACAGTCTTGCCCCAGCAGGGAAAAAATGCTAGAATGCATAGGCTTAGTGATAATAAAGGTCTGGCAGAGAGATCTCTTAGAAGAGGAGGACAAAGTTCACTCGTATGGTAGATTACCCTGAGAGTGAGAGACATTCTGATTGTGATCAGTGGGAGAACCTAGGTGGCTAATCCGTGACACCTATAACCTGGATAATAATTAACCCAAATTCTATGTTTATAAACATGTTAGTGTTGCTCCTTTTTACCGTATTTGAGTTTTTCGGGTACATTTTGTGTTTGCGCTGCTTACACACTTAATGCAGGTTAGAACATTCCTGAGACGGCTGCGTTCTGTCTCCTGCAGGGGCCTGATATCCGAGAATTATACAGAGACGAGTTACCTGCCAGATGGCACGCCAGTAACGAACAGCCCTCGGCTCCAGGTACTGGGAGTGTCCCCGACCGGGGTGCGGCGATTGTGAAACTGTAGGCTTGGAGGAGGGGAATTGAGTTCAATAACATGGGCTGTTTGAGTGGATTTCTGTGTATTGAGATAATATCTCGTTTTTGAAAGTATTTTACTTTCAATAGCAGTCACAGCCTTAAAACGCTTAAGTAAGGACCCTCAGGAAGCCTGCGATACATCGTCCATATGATCCCTTTAATTGGGGACACTTAAGTAATGTGACATACTGGGAAGGCATAGTTTTAATGCTGACCTGCAGTCTCTGTGATTAAAAGGCTTACCTGGTCACAGCTGCCTAAGGGTCATGGGAGTTATAGTTCAACAGATGTCACGGTATGCCTATTGCTAACCTATACAACATAGCAAGCGAAGGTCGGACCTACACAAATACAGTATTAGTAATATAGTAACCTAGGGTAACATATATATGTAAAATGTACATTTAAGGGTAACATTAAACCTGCTTTTCTGTATGTGTCGATGATTAAAGAGGAGATTTGGTCCGCCTGTATTAGCCGTATGCTTTAATACGATCCCGGTTCAGAAGAGCTGAGGTTTGTATTAGTGCTAGATGTGGGTTTCTTAACACATGCTCTGCTTTATAGGATCACTGCTACTACCACGGACACGTGAAGAACGATAGCGATTCAGCGGCCAGCATTAGTACATGCAGCGGATTAAGGTAAGACCTGGGCGGCTGTCCCTGGCATTGAATATTTAGTTATAGAAGTGATGAGATTAATAAGACCAGGGAACTGGGGCCCAAAAACCTACAGAACTCTGTCTCCTTTGCCATGCTGGCTGTCATAGATAGAGTGTGAAAGAGCGACTGCATCCTGATCTCCCTAAAATAGATTGCAAGCTCCATGGGGCGGATTTCAGCAGTTCTATAAGATAATGCATTTTTCCTGGGCTTAACAGCTTGCGATCCAGCAAATAGCCCTGTTAGCATTAAATACGCCCTCCAGTCCTCTTTATCTTTCTCAAATCGTTTTCTCTTTCTCTGTTTGTCTTTCATCCTCTTCTAGACAATTATAGTTAATTGCCTTTAATTGCAGCACGCTTTGTTATTTTAACATTTACCTTGTGTTTTCTGTTCTGGATTAATGTTTATGAAGAAATAACCGCTATCCTCGTTCCTTTTCCCGGTATCAAACTTTTATTTTGATTATGTAATTTCTAGGTAATTTGTTACTTTTATCCAGCGAAGGAGGATCTTTGTATGAGAAATGTTTCTCTTAATAATAATAATAATAAAGCTCATTGCTAGATAATGGAGGACTTATCTGTAATACCTCTGAAAACTGGTCTTTCTGGATGCCGATGCTCCAAAACCAATATAACCACTAAATGAAGTGTTTCGCTGTCATCACTTTTACAGTAGTGAGTTTATTTAGGAGATCTGAACAAGTTTGGACCTCACAGGCTCCCTGAAAATCAGAGCCTTAACCCCATCTCTTGGACGTTTTATCCATATAATTATATATTCCAATTTAATTCACATTTATTTACTAAATTCCAAAATAGGCCAAGTGCCTATTAGATGTAGTCCTCCAGATATAGTTAATAAAAAGTAAGAATAATTTAATACGTAAAAAGTATTTACAAAAAAAAAGAATTACAGTAAATTTGAACACAAAATCTCTTTGGACCTTGCATGTTTTATGTCTCCCCTTTCTGTTTCTCAATATGTTCTCCGTATTTATTTGTCATCTATATCATCTTTTATATCGCGATTTTGGTTGTAGTGGGGTTATTGTGACACGCGGCCGGCGGTTCTTGATCGAGCCTTTGAAGTTGACAGACACGGAAGAACATGCCGTGTTCCAGGCTCCAGAAGAGCCCCCCAGAACCTGCGGAGTGACCAACACCACCTGGTTGGAGGGAAAGTCTTTCAAGTCATCCCGTAGCAGCGGTGCCGAGGTGAAATACCCTGGAATAGCAGAATGAGATTTATTAATCCCTGTGTTTATTCTCTCAATGGATTACATTAACATTACATAAAAAAGACAACATCATTATAATAAATACAGCTGCCAACAAAACATACTCATCAATCATGACAAGTGATACAAAAGGATGGACTAAATAAAACATGTAATTTCTATATAAGATGTATGTTTTTGTATGTAGGTGTATGTTGATTTAGCGCAAATTACAGGTGTACTTTATTCCGAATGGGCTATAATACATACAAATTCATTAGGATAGATGGTACCAGCTGCAGAAGAGCTTACAGTCTAGCGTCTATTTGCATTGAAAGGTTGTGTTGAAGATTAACCACTGAATCCCAAATATTCCTATTCCCCCCCCCCAAAATAATAATTTTGGAAATGATATCCGATACACTGTTTACAACCACTACGGCGTAGCGCATGCAAATTGGGACGCTCATATATCATTTCGCCCACACGGGTTGCGCATCTCACAACATCCGTCGCATGCCTGGTGAGACGATACGCCTCTTGATGTATAGAGTTTTGCTGATATTCTTGGTGCTCCCGAAGCAATTGTGATTTATTTTACAATATGCTCTTTCTCTTTATGATATATTCTCTTTTCTTGCAGAAACAAGCATTCTTACGGTCACAGAAATATGTGCGCCTTTACGTGGTCGCAGATAACACTATGGTGAGTGATGGCAAAATGTGTCCATTACCAGTACCCGGATTTAATGATGCTTTTTTGCCCATATGGTCTCATTCTAGCTGTAACCATGGGAGGGCAGGCAAGGGGGCAATTGAGACTCTTTTTTAGAGCTTTTGGGCCACTACCTGAAGCTTTCATTTGCCACCAGCTTGTCTACAGTAACAAGGATTTTACTCAGTATCATGACTGGATCCTTCCGTTGCTCCCGTCTGTATATATTTTTTAGTACTGGATGGTGTACAATGAGATTGTTGTCCATCAAATATGTTTTTCTGTCCTATTACTGGGCCACCGGGCTAGACCTGTACCATGGGTTGAATAGTTCCAGTCCTTCCATCAATAAACTTTCTCAGGGACTTTGGATTGTGGTTTGAGATGCACTAATGATAAACTTTGGGCATGGTCACCTTGAACTTGATATCCAGGTATTAGACTGTATACTCTTCCATGTCATTTATTCGCTGAAAAAACAAGAATTTGAACAATTACACCATAAATGGCGATTCAGTATCTGGAGGCTTCATGATGACTTAGTAAAATGTGTTACTCAATTTAGGAAGTTATTACACCTTCTCAGCACCTGATAATCCAACTTTATACTTAAATATAGACTCATACGGCAGAATATTTTGCCAGAAAAGGTCATTGGCTCCTAAAAACGAAACTTGTCTTTTCCGTCTCATCAGCCACATTAGAAACCTGCAGCGCCGTACGCAGAGTCAGACAATAAAGACCAACTTGTGTAGCCCCTGTGATGCATTTTCTCCAAACTTCTCAGTACATCGTTTCAGAAACACTGAAATTCAACCTTTTATATCTCTTTCAGTTTGCAAAATACGACCGCAGTGCAGAAACTGTTAAAAAGAGAATCTTTGAGATTGTTAACTATGTCAACTTGGTAAGTTTACCCCGATAGATAGTATCTGACCTGGTGAAACACGTTGTTATTATCATTGATGCTGTGGCGTATTTAGGGGAGGGGGGTCCGCCCTGGGTGCCACACTGGCACAGACAAACCTCCAGCCTCGAGAAATGTGGGTGTGCCAAATATATACGATTTACCCCGAGTGCCAAATTTTATGCCCCTGCTGTAGAGTTTAATTGACTGATCACTGGGGCAGTCATTTTTATTTGGGGTTTATTTAACTGATATCAAATCATCTGCAAGAAGACCATTAGGTGGATCTAGAAGGGCTCAGGGGGTAAATCCAAAAGTAATAGATATCTCGCATTGACTTATCCTGTCCATCGCTCATTCATGCTCAGGTGTATAAAGCCATAAATACTTTTGTGGCTCTCACTGGGATGGAAATCTGGGAGAAAAGTGACCAGTTTGAAGTTGTCCCCTCAGCATCGATAAATCTGGATAGGTTTTCTTCCTGGAGGAAAGACCGCCTCTTGCCGAGGATAGTACATGACAATGCCCAGTTTATCACGTAAGTAAATCTAAGCCTTAGGCGAGAATCTTTTAAGAGGTGCTTATAAATAGTACTATGTATTAGATGGCCGCTCTTTTGTCATTTCTGATATGCCTCGTGTTCGGCTCATCTCAGGAATACAGACTTTGATGGTGCTACGGTTGGACTGGCATACGTGGGCACCATGTGCAGCGAAACTCATTCCACGGGGGTTATCCAGGTGAGATGCTCCATATATTTACTGTCATATAGAATTAAGGTTTATCTATATGAGTAATTGCATTTGAGTTATTTTATTACCTTTCTTAAATAAACAACCATGTCAGATGGTTACCTTTCCCTGATAAGGTATTTCCGGTGTCATGCAATACCGGATGTCCTGTATACCTTTTTAAAAACCATAAGCTTGTATGGTGAGAATAGATAATTACTTTCTTAAATATCTCTCTTCTTGTGAATGCTATTTTATGATTTTATAATCTCATCTCTGGTGGCATGGATTAAAAAAATTAGAGGTATTTCATCATCTTAATTGAAAAATAAATGTTACATTTTTTTTGGTCCAGTTGAACCTACAGTATAGATTAGATCTTATTTTACAATCGCCTTTCTTTTCTCCAAGTGAACAGCGTTAGTGAGAACAACATGTGTTGAAATACCTTCCATGAACAGCAGGTGGCAGAAGTTCGCTATGATTAAGAAGTTTGGAATCTCTTTTTTCTTTGAGCTGATTGGACCAATCCTTCATCAGCTGTTCAATAGTTCCTTTACAAGATAACCCATAGGGTGCATATTAATCTAAATTTAATGGCCAGCATGTGGGAAGTTGAGTGTTTCAGTGCTTAGTATTCTTCCCATGACCTCACCAACAAATCTTGTTCCTAGAATGACGTTCTATGTCCACTAACGTCAGCGGTTCTGCAGCATTCAAGTCAATCTTACTTTGGACCATAGAATCATGTAATGCATTGGGTCATTTCTTTCACTTACCCCTTCCAGGATCACAGTAAGCCACCTATCTCAGTAGGGGCTACGGTGGCGCATGAGATGGGACACAACCTGGGGATGAATCATGATAGCAGCTCCTGCACCTGTGACGCTGAATCCTGCATCATGTCAGCCAGCCTCAGGTGCGATTATACATCACTGTGTATTATAAAGAAAGGGCTAGACCCAAGGAGCTTGCAGTCCTTGTAGTCCTGGTTAACAATGGTGTCACCAATAATTGAATGATCATAGTTAAAATAACATTTAATGTATATTGACTTCACCCCTTTAATAACTGTTTGGCATGTTCACTTATTTTTCCCTAGTTCATCTCTTTTTTAGTTTTTTTTTTATTGTCTAGCTTTTTTTGAATTTGTCCATGTCCCCTAATGATTTCCGTCTTTTAGGCTCCTTATGACTTTGTGATCTCTCTCATGCAGTTATAAAACGCCGAAGTTCTTTAGTAGCTGCAGCCACCAGAACTTCAAAGACTTTATCTACGATAAAATGCCCCAGTGTATGAAGATCTCTCCCCTGAAAACACATATCCAGACGCCGCCGGTGTGTGGCAATAAGTTTACGGAGCTGGGGGAAGACTGTGACTGTGGCACAGAGGAGGTAACGTCTATTCACGATGCATGCAAAACGTGTCCCTCACCCCTAACACAACTTTTCGGGATCTAGAAAGTCAGAAACTCAGTCAGTGGTTTTCATCCCCCCAGCAAAGAACTTCTTACACACACTGCCTGATAACGCCAGGACCTTATTATAGTTTAGTTCTAACCATGTGTGTTAAGTACTGGAACCCAGCCAGGCTTTACCTGTATAGACATATCGCTTGTCTCTGCGGTAGATACCACATTGTTCTCTTGTTTTGTGGCTGATTATTACACTGTATTCTGCGGGTAAATACGGGTCTGAACTTATCTTTTATGACACATTAGTGCTCCATTTAATAAACAAAATTATCAAATCTTTTACAATGTTCTTTGTTGAGAACTTTCCAGGGGATGCCAATAGCCACCCAAGAATTACACGAGCCTTTGATGAGTGTCCAGGCACAGCCACTTTAGCAATGGCAGCTCCTTTCCCATTGGGGCACCGCACTCTCTTATAATGACCCTCCAATGTATTGCTGATCCCTGTTAACCTATGAGGATATTACTGTTAGAATGATGCCCATGGGGGGGGACAGGATGGGCCCTGACTGGGATGCCGGGTAGGGCTAGGCCTGAGGGCATTTCTTGAGTTTTGGGGGGTGGAGGCTGGGAAGGTTATTTATGGACGGGTGTCATTAGTTTCGGGGCCATTTTGCATGTCACCCTACCTCGTGTAGTTTGTGGTGTTAGCGGGGCGGTTATTTTTTGTCAGTCGGGGGGAAGCTTACCAGGCATCTAGGGGGTGAATGCTTTGGGGGAAAGCACTTGGAGGTATTTTGGTGGGAGGTTTCTGGCTGGTGGTGCTCGGAGTCTCAGGTCTGGGGTTGGGTATCCGGGTATGTCTTGTTGGTGGTACCTGGATACCCTGGTATGCTTAGGGGTGTTTTAAATTTTTGTTATTTATTGGTGTTCAGTTTTTGGTAGTCATTGCCCTGTTAACACACCTAGTTTTGGTTTAGGTTGCGTGGCATTGGCTTGGTTAAATAAATAAATCAGCAGCGTGGCCTTTTCCACTCCACTCTTGGTGTCATGTTAACTATTGGGTAGTTAAATTGGTTGGGGGGTCTGGCCCGGTCATCGAGGGTACACCAGTCAGTTCTCCAGGGCATGCTCAACAAAGGCTCAACAAAATACATTTGCGTATTTATAAATATATTTTATATGTATTTATATATTGCGTAATTGCGTATATTGAGTAAGAAAGTTTCATTAGTGGATTAGTTAAACCAGCTTCTGGTAGAAGTGGTAACACTGAGGACGTTTGTCACGACCCGGGACGTTTACGCCCCGAACCGCATCGCAGCCATTCACCCGAATACCCGCGGATAGCGGGTACTCGCTACTTACCTTGCTACATTACCCGTTGCTGATTCGGTTGTTCCTGTTTATCCTGATATCTCCACTCCTGACCCGGCTTGTCTGATTACCCTCTTGTTGCTGAACTATATTGCTTACTTCTGACTACGTTGACCTCTCCATTCCAGACCCGGCTTGTTTGACCATTCTTTGGATTCTATCCAAACAGTTTTTCTTCTTCTGCATACTGGATTCCTTACTTGTATACACGTTCAAAAACATTACAACGTTTAAGCATAAGGCAAAGTGATAGACAAAAGTCAAGTATACTTTATGGTGTCTTTCTGCGGTCAACCTCTGGATTCTTTGGTGAACTACATTGGTTCTCCAACATTCTGTTAATTTTGATAACTATGAGGTCAAAGGAAGCTAAAGTAATAAGTAAAGCTTTGTAAATCCAGTGGCTCCGTATTGTCTAAGTTCCCCCGGTGCTGATGGACAGGTCATGTCTTTTGATTGCCCCGTAGGAATGTACCAATCCTTGCTGTGATGCCACCACCTGCAAACTCAAAGCCACAGCTCAGTGTGCGGAAGGAGAATGCTGTAAAGACTGCCAGGTGAGTGGGATACGTCTTATAATATTTCATAAACATTCAGTATTTGGTAACTTTAATGTCACATGGAAAGTGGAATGGAATGTAGTTGGGTATCTGCTCTCCCTTTTTGCCTTTCTCTGCAATTAAAGTTCATTCTGCACAGATTAGGAAAGCAGGAGATGTATGCAGACCTGCCAAGGATGACTGTGACCTGGCGGATATGTGTGACGGGAAGTCTGCCTTCTGTTCCTCTGATCGTTACCAAGTCAATGGATTTTCGTGCAGAAGCGGAGAAGGAAGCTGCTACAATGGGAAGTGTCCCACTCTACAGAGTCAGTGTACTGCGCTGTGGGGAGCAAGTGAGTGCCAGGAGCCTCGGTTATATAAATAATCTATATGGATTTCATACATTATTGGCCGTATTTAATGATCTACTAGGGTTAATTTAACTTGTACTGTGTTTCGGCCATAAAAGTCTAGCCATGTTCAAACAATATTGCTTCTGCCTTCCAAACAGTAATTTATAATCCAAGAACGACATCTTTAATAACACCAAATAGCTTCTGTGGTTCATAGAAAGTGGAACCTTAATTCATACTTTAACATTTTTAATTGAGGATCACTTATTGAGGAAATGACTATAAGGGGATTTCTTCCTCTCCAGGCTGCGACTCTGTCACTAAGTTTAATATTGTGAAAGGGAAGTTATCATGAAAAATCGTGTTTTGTTTGCACTTGCTAATGTTGTGTTCCATATCCTCCAAAAAATCATATAACCGAAAATAGGAAAGCTGTAGGTTTACGTGGCTTGTTGGTGCGTCACGAAGGCTGAGCGTTACTGAGATTATTAATAGCTTTATATGTTGTATAGACGAGTCTACGTTCTATTATTTACACAGATTTATTTAGAAGTCCAGATCGTCCTGCACTTTAGGTTCAAGTTTTATGGATCTCTATGATACACACATATAAAACATTCTAGATTGTAAACAAAATTAGCAACAATTCAGACCCGCATGGACTTTCCTCAGGCCGTCTAATGCAGAGGAGGTCTTCTCCACAGTGGATGTTGGATTTAAACTTTAGAAGAACATCTTTCACAAACCCAATAAAATCACATAAGCTGCTAGACCTCCAGTATGATATCCCACCCCTCAACCTTCCTAACGTTTATTCTGTCTTCAATTAGGTTCTCAGACGGCAGTCAATTCCTGCTTCAATGTGAATCAAAGAGGCAATAACTATGGGTACTGTCTGAAGTCTGAGGGCACATACGTTCCATGTGCAGCCAAGTGAGTACCCAGCTCTCGTGCAGGCTCAGCCAGTGCTGGGTTCATAGCTAATGTAAGATGACCGCAGAGGGCAGGCTTAGACAATGTTGAGTTGCAATTTATGGGAGGTTGACTAGGATAAATGGAACAGCTTCCCAGCAGAAGTGGTTCAATACAGTAAAGTAATTTAAACATGCGTGGTATAAGCACATGTCTGTCCTGAATTTAAGGCAAGACCAAGGGCTGAGTCTTCCGTCAAATTCTATGTTTCTATGTTGGCCTTTTGGTAGGCCAAAACACGTAGAGTTAGTTTGCAGGGCCTCAGAGATCTCTTGTTAGTTGTTATTATGGTCTCTTCTTCAGACTATGCCATCTTCTCTTTGACCAGTACAGCTATATCATTTTTTTTTCTCCTGTGTATTTATATGTAACATCATTTGTTTTTTTTCCTAGGGATGTTAAATGTGGGGTACTTTATTGCTCTGGTGGTGCTGATAACCCCAATGTTTATGCTTCTGTTGCTGCATTTTCAAACTGCAAAGCAGTTCTGCATCCAAACGGAATGGTTGAGAATGGAACAAAGTGTGGAGATGGAATGGTGAGTGAACTCAGGCGTTAATAATGAAAGCATCTGAGACGTTCTGATTTATAACCCCAGTGAGGACCCTGTTTATCGGAATCTAGTAGTTTTTTAGGAC
>VKOC01023275.1:0-14692 GCA_009364415.1 Spea multiplicata
GCTGAAGTGCCAGACCTCGGGCTTCCCTGCTCCCTCATCACTACGCGCCGGCAATTGATGCCGAGCGCCGGGACATGACGGCATCCCTGCGCTCGGCATCAATAGCCGGCGCGTAGTGATTAGAGAGCAGGGAAGCCGAGGTCTGAAGTGCCAGACCTCGGGCTTCCCTGCTCCCTCATCACTACGCGCCGGCAATTGATGCCGGGCGCCGGGACATGACGGCATCCCTGCGCTCGGCATCAATAGCCGGCGCGTAGTGATTATAGAGATTGGTGGCTTCGTGGGAACCTCCGGCTTGGTAAGTACCCGGCGTATAAGACGACCCCCCATTTTTTAAAAGATTTTTTGGGGTTAAAAAGTCGTCTTATACGCCGGAATATACGGTAAGTGGTGTTATTGGAAAGTAGAAGTATTTGGGAACAGCAGACACAAAGCGAAAGACCATGTAAAGTCACAGAGCGGGTTCACCAAGTGCTGAGGCGCATGGTGCTTTAAAGTCGCCAACGCTCTGCTGATTCCACAACTGAAGAGTTCCAAACTTCCACTGACATTAATATCAGCACAAAAACTGTGTGGCGGGAGCTTCATAGAATGGGTTTCCATGCCCAAGCAGCTGCATGCAACCCTCACATCCCCAAGTACAATGCCGAGTGTTGGATTGAGTGGTATAAAGCACACCGCTGGACTCTGGATTACTGAAAATGTGTTCTGTAGAGCGTGGCATCACGCTTCTCTGTTTTGCTGTCTGATGGGCAACTCTGGGAGTCTGACTGGCGACTCTGGGAGCCTTATGGGTGAGTCTGGGTTTGGCGGATGCCAGGAGAATTTTACCTGCCTGACTGCATTGTGCCAACTGTAAAGTTTGGTGGAGGAGGGATAATGGTATGGGGCTGTTTTTCATGGTTTGTGCTCTTTACTTCCAGTGAAGGGGAATCTTAATGCTTCAGCATACCAAGACATTTTAGACAATGCTATGCTTTCAACTTTGTAGGAACAGTTTGGGAAAGACCCTTTTCTATTTCAGCATGACACAAAGCAAGGTCCATGAAGACATGCTAGGGTGAGTTTGGTGTGGAGGAACTTGACTGGTCCACACAGAGCCAACCCCGTTGAACTCCTTTGGGATGAACTGGAATGGAGATTGAGAGCCAGGCCTTCTCGTCCAACATCAGTGCCTGACCGCACAGATTGGCTTAAAGACAAATTTCTTCATCTAAGTATGCATTTGTCATACTTCCCACCATAAACAACCTATGTTGTATTATTATTTGTAACTTTTGATGTTATTACATCACTTAAATAAAGCATGGGAATAAAAATATGATAAAGGCAAGGCCACAGAGTGGTCTATTCACTGCAAAACCAGTACAGTACATGGACAAAGCAGACTAAGATGTAACTCTGAAATACAAAACTAGAATTTGGACTTGCATTAACTAACACTTGACATGCATAAATGAAAAAAAGCTGGCAACTTGCATATAAGCAGGGGTTTCCTTTTTAAATTAAGTACAACTCATTTTGTTAATGCTTGGGGTGAAGATTTTTTAATGTAATTTTCCAGGTTGCAGCAAGGTCATCCAATTTAGCATTCAACACGTACACCCTCACCTGCATCTTACAAAATGTAGTTGCATACTCTTGCATCAACTCACAAAATTACAAACCCCCTCTTCCCAAGCCTAGTGTACCTAGTCTTGTTAACTCGTGACTAATTCTCGTGACTACTAATTCTTATTTGTATAATTAACAATAACAACCTTCGGGTTAGAGAATTCTATAGATCCACTAACATAGAACACAAAGCTACTTTAAAAACCTAAAACATTACACAATATTACAAAATAAACAGCGTTACATAAATAACAATTACAATCTATTAGCCCTTTAAAAGCAAGCGATTTCTTAATGATCCAGAATAAATGGATGTGATCAAACATAGGGACAGATTTCATGACCAGTCTAAAATTTCAGCTTTAATTGGTACGCCCAAGTAAGTAATTCAACTCAGGGCTAAACCCCAAAAAATATTTGCTAAGTGTTCAAACACTTGCCACAGCAGAAGCTCTTTACAGCCAATGTGGCAAAGTCAGTAATGAAAGCACGTTTGCATTGACTGATATTTGTTTATCTCTGTGTTAAATTAACATACTTGTTTTGCTTTTGCAGCTAATAACATGTATTTACAAATATTATGTGTTAAGTGTTGGGATTAATGTTAAAATGTGTGTTTGGATCAGAAGCCATGTGTTAGTGTTTATGGCAATAAATAAATCTATGTAAATACTAATTCACTAATATTGTTATACAGCTAAGTTATACTGAGTTCTTGCCTGTCTGCGCATGAACAACACACAATTGAGTTCACCTTTTTAGTATTGTGAATTCTAGCCAACATGTGTATCTTCCTAAGTATCCTCATGGATAGTGTATTAATATCACCTTTACTTCATGTTCTAATTAGTGACGGCACTTCTCTATGTAATAAGGAACTTGAGACATTTTAACTCTTCATGGAACTTGTCCTTAGATAAATGTGCACTCTTTGTAGTCTGAGTGCAACCGAGTGCCAGTCATTCTTTTTTTTCTAGTATTCCTCCCGCTGACCCTTTTATCAATGCATGCATTTGCTGCAAGGAAAATACTTTCCATATGGCTATGTCAACTACTAGCATAACCGGAATACCAACACTGATCCTTAACCTGTGTCGTTCAAAAAGCCTCAGATATTTTTGATGTTTGTGTTAGCTTTTACATCCCCGGTAAAGTCTATTCTTACTTCATACTATCACTGGTTTTTCTGTCTGTCTATATATTCACATGTCTATGTCTACCAATCACTGTGCACACTAGCATTAATCTTTTAGTCTTTAAAAATCGCCTTTAACTCTGGTACAAGCAACGAAATGGATAATTATATGTAAACTAAGAGTTATGAGTTTAGGAACAGGATGGGTTATGGTAACATATACATAGGAGGAATCTATGATTTTTCCCCCATGTTGCCTGGGGTGAGCCCCAGGGATTACCCTGCGTATAACGTAGTGCCACAATTTCCAGCCACGGACTGCCCCTAATCTCGGCCTCCAAAATATCTCTCCAAAACGATTACATCGATTGCCAAATAAACAGACAGACTATGGGTAGTTTCAATGAATTTGTTTAGTTATGGCAGCACAGTCAATGACCGTTGAAAAAATATGGTACGGCTAGCCTTTTAGAGGATAGGAGCCTTAACGTTTATTCTCAGTTCAGGTACGTAATGGCGAAAGTGCGCCCCCAAAGCGATACATAGCGTATAATGTGTCTTCCAAATACAAAGAGCGGGCCAAAAATAATAAGGCAGTGGTATTTTACCAGAGCATCCCTAGAAATATAGGCGCCTATGCTTACATGATCAGCTACTTACACTATGAATCTGAATTCAATCAACAAAAAAATATATGCAATAGCTTTTACAATGCTTTAGTCATAAATATATAATCATCACTAGTACTAAACCTTGCAAATCACTCTGTGTATTTAACACACAACTGGGTATTGATATGCTTTGCTCGTTTAGAAGAGGTCGCTGCCAAGGTCACAAAAGCAGAGCGCAACCTATTTTAGATGAACATTTAGGTCTGACATTGTTAGTGGCCTTTGATACTGTTTTCCGCAGGGAAGAAAAGCATCATTTGGCAAAGAAACTTCAGTCGCTTCTTACTGTAGGTTATGTCTTTACAGTCAAACATGATTAATGGCTCTTTAAAATGCACAGGAGCCCTAGCCAGCTGTATTCTTTCATCCATAATACCATATTTATGAGCTCTGAACCTATACAATTAAAAAAAAACATGCCTTCACATTTATAATTTAATTACTTTCCTTCCTACTTGTCATTTTGTTATTTTGATTAGGCATAAAGCATGCACTACTGGAGTATATGTTGAAAAAGATCATTTATATATTGTCTTTTTGCAATTACCGTCGTTTGTTGTTTTCTGTTTTATGCAATGTTTTAAATGCTTTATTTTACAAAACAGGCTTACTGCATGTGGTCCAAATACTACATACCGCATGAGCATATGTGAACTACACGACCTTTGCGGAATACTGGAGTCAAAAGTTGCCAAATCTAAGAAAAGAGTGTATACGGGGGCAATTACTTTTTTCACACTGTCGGAAACATGAAGGCTCTGTGGGTGAAGATATACATATTTTAAACAGAGGCGGTCAAGTCGGTCTGTGGCAAAGCACAGACTCAGCTCATCAAGCAGAACGTGAGTCAACTTAGCCGCACCAAAGGGGATACTGTGTATCAACCGGCTCCCAATGGATTTCCATCTAGCAGCAGTATGCAGAACTGTACCTTGATGTTACCCTTTCATGCTCTTCTGCTGAACAGCCAGGCATGACATCAATTGGAAAGGGTAAGAGTCAAGCAGCTCTGAAGGGTGCCAGGGAAGTCTTCTATGCATGGTATTTAAAGGAACAGTATGTCTGAATATATTAACTAATTTTATCCATGCAAACAGATATAATTAATTTGTGATATGTATATCTATATATATTCTCAATTGACCTTACAAACGTACAGTGATATTGTGATTGCAGAATCCCACACGTTCATATGCGGACACTGTTCAGTGGAAACCATAAACCATTCTCCGCGTCTAGTGTGCATATATCTCTGGTTGTGATAAAACTGTAAATGAATATCAATAAAACTGCATAGACGGAAGATACAAAAAAAAGGTATGACGGAGGGAATTAATTTAAAGCATATACAGGGCATGAGTGAAAGTCATTTGCAAGCTTAACACATGTATTGGCAGGAAGCTATTGCACAGGATATCAGTCAACTTCAGACATGAGGTCACAATTCTAGATGCTTTGTAGAGGAGATCTGCCTAGAGATAATCTTGACAGAGGATACAATCCTGTTTTATTAAATAATTACATGCCTTTTGTAAAGCAACATCACAATTGTGTTGCAATAATTAAAGTGAATGCACATTTCATATTTTAGTTGGGAACGTTTTTTGTTTCTCTGTGCGAAGGTCTGGATAAAACCGCTTCCTTATAATTTCCTTTACGAATACAAATCAATCGAAATGTATATCTTATTTGACTCGAATAAGGCTGGTTCTCGAGTAAATGGTTTTCAATAACTTCGGAGAATGGATCACTTTGGTCTGAACAAGCTACATAATTAACAATAGACTGAGCCCATTTCATTTTTTCATATAAAGGAATCATTTCATAGTTGAGAAGAGTTGAATAATCATCTGTGAGAAACAGAGAGTTACATTGTCCCATGTGTGCTATTTACATAGGAAAATAACGCGAAAACAAGGCAGCTTTGTAGTTTGTGTTGATTGCCTATAAATGAAGTTCTGTTCTCAGACATAACATGACTTGTCAGTGCAGCCAGAATGCATCAACCTTTCATAGATGTGAACAATGAATAGACCTCTCTGCTGTGTCTGATGAAGCAGCCTAGTAAGGCAAGAAAAAAAAGTGTTAAAGCATTGCCACACTTTGTAGGCAATATTATTTTGGGTGACCCATACAAGCATAGTTGCCCTTGGACTAATAATCCCGTAATCTTGTGCCAGCCACTTGTTGTGTTATGACTGTTAAAGATTTGAGAGATAAAGTCCAGTAACAGCTAATGATCTGAAACTTGACCATTGTAGGACACAACGATAGGTATTGTGTACTGATCCAAGACAAGAGATTTGTGATAACTTTCTAGAGCCCTACGTTCATTGAGTAAGCTACAGAATCACAAACATTCAAGACCTCAGAGATAATAGCTAAAGAATGGACTTGTGGGGTGTTGAAGACTACATCCCAACTCTGTGAATGTTGTCACACTAAAATATCAGATTTTGATACTTATATTCACAGTGATGAGTTGATCATGGAGATAAACCACTCATGGAGATCAACTTATCATGGAGAAGCCCACGTACAATGTTATTTTATAGATGATGGTTATTATGACCACCTAACTCTGTGAGTTTGATCGGCAGTTTATTACTGAAATATTGACCAATTTCTTGGTCATCTACATTATTATCAGGACTGCAAGATACAAACTATGGACCCTGAGTATAAAGGTAATAATAATAAGAACTAGACACATCTGTAACATTACAAAAAAGATTGTCTCCATGTGTAGCACAAGAGAAACTAACAGTGTAGGATAATTCAGAAAAAAATGCTTAATAAGCCTACACACGCAGTGAAAATGAAAAGTGTTTGTGTATAGTGTCGGCTCTATAAAAACATTTTTTTGTACTTGAGTCCTATAATTAACAGCCACAAAAACAGCAAGTAACGTTTTTTTAATGTGAATTATATAATCAGCCTTGAAATGCTGAAATTAATGCACAGTTAATGTGCCGCTCATTGTCAGGTTATGAATATCATCCCTTTGATGCAGACTTCAGTACAGTTGGGCCCTATGGCTAATCAAGTGTATTTTACACATAAATTAAGGCTTGCTTTCATGATATTACACATGATGCACTTTATTTACTTTCTTTTATGTTATTAACAAAAGGTCTGGGGTGGTGAAAATCATTAGGTTGTTCATAGTCTGCTGATAGATCTCTGTTTGATGTGTTTGATTACATTGTAATGATTTTAGGCCTGAGATGTGAGCCTTCCGTATTCATTTATGATACCCCCCCCATGAAACTACCAGTAATTCAATCCATTCATAGCATATTAGCTAATCTGATTCCAATAGAATCAACATATATGTCATATTGGCCAGTTTATGTGTTTAATTCCTGTGCTGCCATTTTTTTAAATTTACTATATAATACAGGGGTGTCCAACCTGCACCCCTCAAGCTGCTGCAGGACTACATCTCCCATAATGCTTTTGCAGCTAAGGGGCTGGCTGAGGAGTATGGGAGATGTAGTCTTGCAGCAGCTGGAGGGCCGCAGGTTGGACTCCCCTGATATAATATAAAGTCAGGAATGGAATCATATTACCTTGAAACCACTACAAAGCAACCAATTCAATATAGAAAAAAATATAGCAATATAAAACAAAGAAAATCACTAAAACTACAAGAATATAGCTGGGTGTGCCCAATGTGTGGTCTGGTGGTCTTATCAAGAGTGGCAGAGAATGAGATTGAACAAACCCACTTTAGGTTATATGCTGGGCAGGTCTGGTCCCACTAGTGAGCAACTCAACAAGCTAAGCAGAACATCTAACTTCCCCACCAGCCTTGTGGAAGTCATTGTTGCTTATGGAACATTGTTGCGTACCCCTGTTCCCAACCTCAATGTAAATACAAGAGTTGGGTTCCAAATGATTGTTATTGTCCTTATTAGCCAATGCTCACTCACTGCACTCCCAGACTGGCCATGAAATGCCTGGTGGGCCACTAGCCAATATCACTCCATACTATGCGGCGATGCGCGGCCATAGGCTGCATATGGCCATCCGCTTGCCGCATGAGCATAGAAATGTAACATGCATCTTCTCGTATCCAGTCTTCAGCCGTATTGAAGTCATTTGGCGGCCGATGGCCTTAAAGTGTCAGGGCTGTCTCGTTTGGACCTGCACACATGATACCTTTTATATAGTATAAATATGCATCCAAATAGTAAAAACATGACTTTTAACAAACACATACACAGACTCTGAAACATCATTTAGAAAAATAGGAACATTGAATTTGACTGCGGCTAAGAACCCTTAGGCCCATCTAGTCTGCACATTTAGTCCTAGTCCAGTCTCTAGTCCTGTCTCACATTAAGGATAACCATATGCGTATCCCAGGCACACTGTATATAACAGTGAACCTGTACAAATCTTTTTTCTAAAATCTAGCGCATTGGTCAGCATTACAAAGTTGTGCAACATTAACCATCTGGAAAACACAGAGCTTAGTCTCTTCTAAAATTTAAAATCAGTAATATATTTTCAATACAAAGATTTTTTTTGATTTGATTTTAAAAACCCAGCCATGTTTAAGGTTTGTTGAAATACACATTTAGTAGATAATCTCATGCTGTGCGTTTTTTCGGCATCACTTTATGTATATTATATATACATCATTTATAGATTAGCGGTGAAACGGAAAAAAAAATCAAAGCCCCTTGAGCCAGGTTGGTAGCAAATAACAGACACAGGCACATAATGGTATACAGTGAAGACATATTTTATACATAAACAATTACCCCTGTTTCATCTCTAAGAGGCAACACGGTGCGGGTGGGAGATTGTCCTTCTGCTCATTCTGGGCTAGAGGTGAATATGCTTCTGTACAGCCCATGATCTGTGCTTCTTTGTTTCATTCTTCTCATGATGTCATGCATACCAAGGGCTTCAGAACAACAGTATACTTGAATCAAGTCACTTGTCCTTGAACCAACCCCCAGTGCTAATGTTGTTGGCTGACAAAAGGTCAGTGTCAGCTTGCAGAGGTCACCAATTAGCTGTATAGACGGCCCCCGAATGGCTCTCTCTTTTTGAAGGAGTGGAGGAATATGGAATTTAATATCCTACAGCACAGATGATACAGGATTTCGGTTTTGATGATCAGGCAGCACCATTAAAAGTAAAATGATATGATCAGAGATAAAAGACCCATTGATGCAGCATGTTCAAAGCGCCAAGGCCCAGTGATATCATGGGGGCCCCTGCAGGCTACTGACAACAGACGGTTAAATTATCTCAGTTTTAGTCCTTAGGGTTTATGCATAGGGTGCTGTGAATCAGGGCTTCATACTATCTTCTCCTTACTTTGGGATCATTTATTTGCCAGGATCAACTGTTCCAACAAACCACGATGGAGCTTTACAATGCAGAAAAAGCATGATCCCGAAAAATTGCTTATTTTTATTATTAATCCTTGCATTTTTTATTAACTGTGGTTATTAGTAAACATAACTAATTTTGATGTATTTGCTTAAATGCATTTTTGAAGTAGAGCTATATATTACGATAGACATCATGTCCAGTAGGGTAACGCAAACTGCTGCCCACTGTTTGAGGTACCTTTTCTCTCCATACCTAGTTTTTTTTTTTTGCCTAAACTGCAGTATTTCCAACATGTGATTGTGCATATATTAAAAATTTACATATATGGAACGAATAACCAAAATGTGCCGTTTTTCCCTAAAAACAAGCTAGTAATATGGTAACAAGCATCTTTACCAGCAGATGCCATTTATGTCAGCATCAAAGGATCAAGAAGCTTTGGGAGGTTCCAACACAAAAGTTGCCTTTGGATTTCCATTCCTAACATTTCCTGCTGAAATATACAATGTTTTAAATGATTATACAGAGAGGATGCATACTTAAAAGTCCATAGTTAAATCTACTGCCATCTACGATATATTTATTTATATATATATATGTATATATATATATATATATATATATATATATATACACAGTGTATATAACTGCTAGAGGCATAGGATCTGTTGTTTGAAGTACAAGTATTTGGTATATCCATGTATACTGCGATCATTAGCGCAGCTGTTATCTGTTTGGTACACACAAACTCATGGAATAATCCACGAAAGTTGTTGGTTGTTAGCTGATGAGTTAATGGAGCAAAGATAGTGTAGACAGAGTCATTCTTGTCTATCGATCTGGTCAGTAATGGGTATAGCAGTAAAACCAAGTGAACTGCAAGAACAGCAATGTTTGTTTTTTTTTAGTTGCAATCCTGACCCTTTGACAATATCAATATCTGCAGCTTTACTGTAGTCTTATCTGCCGGCTCGACGCAGCTATGTTAACAAAATATGGAGGGTATTTACTGGAGTCTCACAAATGACATGCCAGGGCAATGTTTGTTATCAACCCAACTCAATGCTACAGCAACTGCGTCAAAATAAAGCTCTGTACGTCATTAACAGCAACAGGCAGAATATTTTAGCGTTTGAAAAAGTGTATTACAGTATTGGTCCACAAGAAAATCAAGTAAAAGTTGCCAATATAGAAAAAGAGCTACATGTAGATGTAGAGTCACGAACATGTTCCCAAAAACAGAATGAGCAGCAAATAATATTTTTATCATATTTGTAATGCTAAATATATGATGTATGCAGGCCTGGGTGACTAGGCCTAGGTTGGCAGGTCCATGGGGGTGGCAGGCCCCCTGCTACAAAACTGGGAGGCAGCCTCCAGTGTACCATTACACAATCGGTCAGTTAAAAAGGAAGACCTCTGATCCTAGTTACACTAAGGAGACTGTGCCAGCTCTACACAGCATCTATAGACTGCAATAAAATGCACAGTGTGCCCTCAAGACACAATACATCAGGATATGACATCATAGCTCGCCACTCTGTGTTTTAAAGGTGCTGTGTCGACAGTTGAGGGCGAGCTGGGGCACAGGACAGGCTCTGCCACACCGACAGCCAAACACACACACCAGGACAGGCTCTGCCACACCGACACCCCACCCAAACATACACACCACGACAGGCTCTGCCATACCGACACCTGTATCAGGATGGGTTAAGCTACACAAAGCATAAAAAATGGTTTCCACACTGCTTTGTTGTTTGTGTGTTTGCCCCCTTGTCTATTGATGCCCCAGCCAGGCCCTCCTTTAGTATTAATGTACTCCCCCACATACCCTTGTGTATTGCCCCATGTGCATTTGTGCCCCCAGCCAGCTCCCTGTGCATTTATGTCACGTTGCGTCTTCAAAGGGGCGGGACGAAGACCCTCACTGTGGCACTGGGCGGCATCATTAAGCTGTCGACGAAGGCGGCCATCTAACTGCCGCACTGGCATCTCTGGTTGCCGGCCCACGGACCAGCCGGCCCACCAGTAAATCTCCCGGTTTCACGGCGCACGTTGGACGCACCTGCTATAGACTCACTGGAACTAGGATTTCATTAATAATAAAAGAGGTTTTAGCCATATTTGCAGTATTAAGTGCTTCATTATGAGAGGATGCAAAATTGCTTTGAAAAGTAAGGCCAAATGCAATACAGATCAATTTTTGACTTAAAAGGCTTATTATTGCATCCAGGATGCGTGATAAATATAGAATTAACATGTGACAGGGAGTACTAGGATTCCTTTTTCATAAAATGCTAAATGCCGTTTAAGGTGTATTCCTTACCCATGCTTGCCGGAGCTGAGATTATATCTACCGACCTATGAATACAGACACTAGCCAGCAGGACATGAAATGGAAGTTCTGTATTTTGTATCTTATTTTATTTAATGTATTTGCACCATTTTATCCAAATACGACTAGACATCAGTAAACATCCCAGCCGAATCAATAAAACTCTAGAAAAGCTCCTTTCAGTCTCATATGCTTGGAGACATGTAAAGGGACAGCATTTTACTCTAGAACCCACTTTAAAAAGGGTAATTCTCCGAGGGGGGTGGTGTCAGTTAACATTTCTGTTATAAACAGAACATTTCTTTTTCTCAATATAAATCGTATGATGTCTCTTCCGACACCGCTGGATCTGGAACAGATTTTTATTATAAGTAAATAGTTATTTATAACAGTTAAATGACACGCAGATAGATTATGTTATGCTTTGCTGTCTTTTTTTATCCCTATTGCTTTGCTCAGCCTTATTACTGTTATTGTATAGCAGTTCAGATAAACATCAATGCTCCAATTGCTTTAATAGTCGGATTGTGTTTCTTTTCTGCCATAGCCATTGAGGCTTGTCATGTTTGACAAATCTAGTAATTGAGATTAACTCTTGTAGGGAACTGATACAAAACCAGTAATTTCCTACTACAGACTGTGAGTTTATAGCAATGTTTTACTTGCCCCTTTTTTCCCCTTTTTACTGTCTACAATTTCAGTTAAGCAAGGTTATTTCTCATGCTGAAATAGACTATAGGCTCTTATGTTACATCCATTCCATGCTAGGATGAATTAAAAAAAAAAATACCGGTACTAAAAGGGTTTTGTAGGATAAGCAGTTTAATGGGCAGCTCGTGAACAATTTGCATGAAACCCCTAGAAATTTGGCTAATCATCAAAAAATGGATACATAAGGGCAAGAGTGAAAATGGCTACTATTAGCCCGATCCTTCTGTTCCACTAAGCACATTTTAGGTCTGCCGTATGAGGAATCTAATAGTGTCTTTAGATTCTGCAGACCGGCTGCTGTTTGTTACTTACCGGTACTAGCTCGATCCACCTACCAGAAGTGGTAGAATGTAAACATGCATAGGACAGACAAAAAACGGTCCTGAAAAAAAGACCAGGAAGCTAAACATTTAAGAATGGATGTCATCTGCCATGAAATCTGATATTTCACTGTTCTTATCTTGTTATCATTATGCAGTTATGGACTGGACTGAGTGGTCACTGCTGGCTCGGAGAACGCCGCGGATAGCGACCTATTGTCATCCCCGTATGTATGTTCAGAGAGCACTCCCAGTGATTTCAATAGGAACACTTTCCTACCACTGATTGGCTGCTTCACGCAGTTGCCAGAATTATCCCACCAGAAATAGGATGGGAAGCTGCAGCTCTACATCTTCTCTACAATTTACAAAGAATGTCTTTATTGTTTGTTTATGAGGGGTCCCTGGTACACTACAATGTTCCTTTAACAATTTTGATTAACCCTCTAAATCCTAAATGAGGTTAAGATTTGCAATGCATTACTCCCTTCCCTGACACTAAATAGGTTAACCCCTTAAGGACAATGGGCGGCCCCTAAACCCATTGAAAACAATGCAGTTTGAGCCCGTACATGTACGGGCTTTGTCATTATGGGGTTAATATAGTGCAACTGTTGTATATTGTTTATACGAAACCTTCCAGGTGATGCATATTTAAATATAAAAGTTATGCCAATTTCAACAAACATGTTACGTGAAGTCAGGTTTTCTCAAGTTACAATATTGCAATATTATAAGAAACGCTAACCAGTTCTAGTGGATATTGGTGTTATAAAATAACGATTAGGTATGTCAACCTCTGTTGACTATTAGAGTAGCATTATTCTCCAAAAACACATCTAGTGATAAGCTCACATTGTAATGCAGCGGCATTCCCTGGTGTAATCCGTTTTTATTGCTAGGCATGTAGGAGTTTAAGTGTTTCTTTTTTGGATTGTACGGTTCTACAGTAGTCCCTGGAAGTAATTATAGTCCAACTTCAGAATGTCAGATCTTGTAATCTCAAAAACAGGAAATCAGCACACACACAACAAGCTCAAGGATTTCAAAGAGTGGATGCAATAATCTATTTTGGAAACAAATAAGCTTTCCGTTGCTATCAACATCCATGATAACGTACCAGTACTTGTTTTTATTCAAATAACTTTAACACCTTGACATGTTAGAAAGTAACCTAGTATGAATCGCAGGTGATCATTTTCTCAAAGTTGAATATTTTCCCTTATTGTTATGTTTGTGACACATGTAGACTATTTAAATCCCAGACTATTGGTGGGAGACAATGGGTCCGAATGGGTTCCTTGATGTTCAAGAAGTTGAGATCTGTGGAACTGTGGTTGTATTTGAATTTAATCTACTAAAAGTGAATACTAAAAATCTGCCTCCGGGATTCTCACCTTTCACTCAAAGACATGTTATGATTAATCCCGGCCCTTTGGGTTGGACGTATTTTCACAATATTGGACAACATATCAACATTGCTACAGTGGAGCATAAAAAAACATACATTCAGGGATAGGGTAATGACAACTAAATTTAAATCCCAATGTATTTTCTAATTATAGTACCCTTACCCCAGATTTTTTTGAAGCATTAAAACATTGGCCATATATCATCTTCTATGTTTCTTTTTTTTAAAAATTTATATAGTTCATATGTACAAAAGTAGCATTGCATTTTTTTGTTCTAGTTTAGATCTGAAACTAACAATTGCTATGTAAATTAATATTGGAAATAATTTCAACAAACACAAATCATTTTCCTCTATTTCTGCTACGTACTCTCTGCCACTCCAGTTTCTTAGGTCTCCCACTGCTATAATCCTCATGTCACAAAACCTCCTTGACATCATCATTTATTTACTCCTCATAGCGTTAAGTGGATACATTGTGCAAGTGAGGGGTTTTTATATATCTCTAACAAAAATATGTCATTTATAGCACAGGAGCTCAGAGGGAAAGGCTTTTGACATACTGACATTACTCTAATCTCTTTGGAATTGGTTAGCATTTCGAGTTTGGCTGTTTGTAATGATTACTACCATCATGGGGTAGCCAACAGGTAGCCCTATAACAGCTGTTTAAGTTCAGCTTGACCAGACAGGAGCTGGCAGACGATCATGGAAGCTATAGTTTGACAACAGCTAGACATCTACGTGCTGGCTAGCCGTACCTAGTGAATATATGGCTTCAGGGCTTAATTTCATATTCTGTGTTTGTGGTTGTGTTTCTCAGCTTGTTTCCAGCAAAGCAGTTTTAATAGCCAGTTTTTCCAGCCATTATAAAACATCCTGTAACTGTTGCCTAACAATTAGAATCAATGTCTAAAGTGCTCTCTTGCCACATCAGATCTGCTCCAGGAGTTATTAGTACCTCATGTTGTGAAAACATGGTAGTACACCTTTACCGTTTGACTCCTAGATTGAGAAGAGGACTTATTACATCAGAGCTACACAACCCCAGTCGTCAGGCGACATCATTTGTGGATATCCCAGCTTGAGTAAAAGCACCTCAATTAAAAATTAAATTAAAAATGTATCAGATAACTT
>VKOC01023276.1:0-33362 GCA_009364415.1 Spea multiplicata
CCCAGCACTGTATACAGTAATAACCCCAGTGCTGTATACAGTAATATAATCCCCAGCGCTGTATACAGTAATATAACCCCCAGCGCTGTATACAGTAATATAACCCCCAGCGCTGTATACAGTAATATAACCCCCAGCGGCTGTATACAGTAATAACCCCCCAGCGCTGTATACAGTAACCCCCCACTGAGCTGATGCTTTATGGCAATGCTTATGAAGTTCTTTCCTCCATAGACTTTGATTAGTCAGGGTGTCTGGCTAGGTGATTAAGACTGAGCCATTCTATGATTTCCCACGGGCAGAATGAAGGAGTCGAGGTGTTTGTTTAGCAGATCGGGCTCAGATAACACAGCGAAAACTCAATACAAATGGCAACGGGTCAAAGGCAACCTTGTCCACACTGTATCTGCAGGGATTAAGCTAGCCTGAACTCTTTCGCTATGTACTCGCTGCTAAATAAATATAATTCACTCACCAATCTCTCCTTGATCGTTCAAGTCAAAATCCATATATTTTTCTAGAAAAGAAAGAGACAAGAGATACATTTAGTATGAATCCATTCCAGGATTGGCAACACTGTATCGGTTATCAGATCTTCTTGGTTTGGATTTGGATTGTTAATTCAGCCCGTTCCCACCCGTTCCCACCCATTCTTGCCCCGTGCACCAAGGCCTTGGGGTGACCTTCTGATACAGGAATGTGTTTTTCTCCTTCCTTCCATGACATCCACAGTTTGTGTTTCCCTCGAACACATAGGACAAAGAGCTGACCTTACATTTCTCAATCGCCCGCTTTCATCATTAAACATGACCTTTGTATGTCGTATTCTACAGCTTTTTCTGGTATGAGAAGATGGTTGGTGCAACTGATAAATTAACATTAATTAGGTGCTAACATAATAGGCTATTCTCAAGAAATAATTTGACCCAGTATGACCTAGGAAGGCAGTTCCTGGGGTGGGTGATGGGACCGTGGCCCCATAACTCGGGGCAGATTGCTCTATTGGGCTGTCGGCATACTTGGGAACTCTCCGGGTGAAGAATTGCTTCTCTGGGTCACCACTTCCCCTCCAACATCTTGGAGTGGCTGCCCACTGACGTCGATCCTAAAAAGGGTGGGCTTGGGTAGCTGGAGCCTGGATGTTCCCATCAGGATTATTGGTGTGCCAATGCTCCATCGGCCCATTGGGGAGATCTCCCTTGTAGCTCGCTCATATACATTATGGGGGAAAATCATAGGATAGAATAGGATATGATGTCATATCCCAACGCTCGGCTTAGAGGACAGTAGCGATGGGGGACTGCCGGGACGTTGACCACTGCCAACACAATATATGTCACCCGTGGGTCCTCATGTTACATTTTTACACAATTTGTAGGTTTTTCCCTGTGAAAAACTCTGCTGAAGATACACCAGAAGGTAGCAGCAAGCCTGCCCATGCATTTCAACTTCCATAGCAGGCATCTGAGGTCCTGAAAGCCTAAGTGGCTCCACAATTTATTGCAAGAACGTCATTCCACGCTTACAAGACGTCTTCAGATGGAGTAACGAGAGGCGCTTTTTGGAAAGGGATGGATACATTGTTCCTTAATCTGCAGTCATTTGAAGCCAGGAGCCGTGTGTTATTGTGTTTTTCTTTCCCGAGATGTTGGCATAAATTCGGCAATCGCTTTTGGTGTGGTCTTTTTATTCGTCACAAAACTTTTCCTGCTTTTTAGGACAAATTTGGCCTGATGCACATCGAGAGGGAGAGTTACAAAAAGATTAGGTCATAAGGGAAAGGAGATTTGGATCTCAGGGTTTTTCTTTCAGTCCAAGTAACTCCCATGAAATGATTAACAGACATGGAGTCGGAATTTAGAAAAGGATTGAAAGGAATAGCAATTTTAAGTAAAAGCATAGAACTTTTAATCTTATTTACATAGACATATAGGATTTCCAGCAGATCGGCCCGTCTTCCTCAAAAAAAGTCTTGTCTGCTGGGAGGTAGATCAATTTATCTACCACCCTGTCAGTAAAGTAAAACTATCTTACATTCTTCTCTAGTTTTAGATGATGGTCTCTTGTTCTAACATTTCTCCTCCTTTGGAATAAACTCCCCTCCTGTACTTTGTTAAATGCTTTTATGTATTTAAATGTCTGTCTCCCATCTACTCTCTCTCTTCGCTCCTTCATTTTATAAGCTGGTGTACAAATGTTTGGGGTCAACTTAGAAACTCACTTGGTTTTCGAAAGAAGAGCACACTTTATCCATTAAAATAACAGGAAATTGACCAGAAATCCAGCACAGACGGGGTTAATGCTGTAAATGACTATGATTTTTAATGGAATATCTTCATAGGTTGCTATGGCAATAGGACCACTTTTCAAACTTTTCACACACACACACACGCAAGTCTGTCCATTAAAATAACATAAAAAGGATGAGAAATCCAGCGCAGACGGGGTTAATGTTGTAAATGACTACTGTAGCTGGAAACGGCTGATTTTTTATGGAATCTCTTCATAGGCGCTCATCACTCTTTATCACTCCCATCACTCCTTTATCACTCCCATCACTCCTGTGTTCCAATGGCCCTTTATCACTCCCATCACTCCTGTGTTCCAGTGGCACTTTGTGTTCGCTGATAATTGATGGTCAGAAAACCCTTTTGCAATTATGTTACAGCCAGAAATGTCCTTGTTTTCCATGAAAACAGCCGAGCGACCCCAAACTTTTCAACAGATCATTAATATCCTACAAACCAATCGCCATTTCTTTGACCTCCAACTGCTAGCCTTGGTTAGGGGGGATTTAAATTGCAAGCAGAATATGTCACTATATTTGGAAGGCGTCCAGACCTTGATTTACACAATAAACAGAGATTGAGAAACAACGAGATCAGGAAAGTCGGCAAGGACTTAAGCGAGTGTAAACCTGTTAGCACGTGATCATACAAGGTTATCAGAACGCTTACAAGCCCATTCTAAAGCACTTTATGCATTATTACGCCTCATTCAATTGTTTTGCTGTAACATTTACTGTCAAGTCGCACAACATCAGGCACTGAAAGAATAAATAAAATAAAATGATAGATCTGCTAAGGGTTATTTGCTCAACATACCAGGGAGCAGCACCGTGGCTGAAAAGCAGTCCTGGCACTTTAAGGCCAGTGGCCTCTAAATTACTTACATGTGGCCAATAGTATTCAAAATGTGGAGGACCTGATCTGCTGCTGGTATGGCAATCTGTGTAAGTATGTTGTGTGGTCCGCCGGCCATGTGCCCATTGTGCCAGATCGCTAGTCCAAGCCTGCTAGAGAGTTTGAGTGTAATTGACAGTTCTACTCCCCAAGAGGTTCTGCAGCAGTCAGCCCCCACTACACCGTTTTCCCTATCCTTAGTAAGTATCTGGTATTTTTTTATAATTACAAATCCCATAATTTGCTGCAAACTGGGAATTGTGAGCAGATGTGCAGCTCACACAATGCTCCTCTTGTACTGTTTACCAAGATCTATCTATTCTGCTTCCTCCTGATTTAACCCGGGACACAATGAGAGCGGCTGTGTGACTACATGGGTCACAAGGATGGCACAGACCAACTGTTTGGGGGTAAAGATGGCACAGGGGGAGCTTTTGAGTGTTAGGATGGCACTGATAAACTGTTTGGGGTCAAATTTGGCACCGTGGGACATGTTGGGGGGGGGGGCCCTGGGGATTTTTTTTTGTTTCTGGTTACATCCCTGGACTTCCCAATGCTCCGGGGCTACAGCAAAATCTGTATCCTCCGGCTCTGACATTGAGCTTCTGCCTTATCGCGGGCAACAGCTGAAGGTTTCTTCGACAGAGAGGAATTCTAGAGTTCACAATGAGGACTCTGTTGGGGGGACGAGAGGCCGGTCAAGAAACCATGAGACTGACAAGCTTGTAGGAAGAAAGGGGGCAGTGAAATTAAAGGGCTTCTCTGTCTGATAGCGCATAGCTTTCCACCTACAGCCAAAATGTTAACAGAAAGCCAAACGCCGAAAGCCAAACCAGCAGAGACCGCCGAGGTCTATTGCTTTAACCGGCTACGGGCCAGTTCATCAAACGGAGCACACGCGGCTTTGCGGTCTTCTGCTGACATGGCAACAGAACTGTTATCCAATTACGGTAATTTAATCCCCTGCATTATGAGCGGGAATGAATCGGTCCTGTGGGAAGAGGATTGTTTCTGGACAGAGCTTGGATACCTTAAGCAGGGTTAAGGGTCGGGCTGTTGAGGAGCAGCTCCTCACGGAGCCCTGGGAAACCGTTTCATAGGGTGGGAAGCAGGTGGGGCAAATATTGATTTCAAGAGCTCTTTTAGTTTCTCCATTATAACCTGGAGAACTTGGGGTCTTTGTCAAAAAATGTATGCGTTCACCGTGGGAAGTAGATTCTATCTAAATATCATATTATATTGTTTAGATCTGGTCTGTTAGTCCGCCCCAGCTTACTTTTAAAGGACACCAGCTTCTCCTCCAGCTCCTCCTCGTCTTTGTATTTCTCATCCGAAAGAAACTCCTGAAAAATGGGAAATGAAAGTGAGAATCCAGCCCACGGAACCCACATCAGAGGCCGGCAGACATCATCTATGTCATATACGATATATACGATATATATAGGGTTCCATTACATTCATAGAGCGCCGGCAGATTCTGTAATCTAACCCCCCCCCAAATTCAAATGCGGGAAGTACATCTATGTGTGTGCTGCTATCTCTGCCCTCTGAAGGGGTTAACGGGGTCACCTCCAATTGAAATGAGTGAATGACACTCGAGGTTATGCATAAAAAAGAGGTTCCAAAAGCGCTCTTGTCTCCATAGCAACCAATAAAACTCCATAATCTCCATTGTCTGCCATCTCGCCGCATATATTTAGGGAGCTGTCACCCGCACCACGTGGTTCTTTGTGCCCTTTGGGTATTCACGGCGGGGGGGAACAAAACAAAAAAAGGCAGGGGGTACAGAGAGACTGTGGGAACAGCGAGTCACTTCGGAGCCAGGCAAACGGCTTTTGCCAAGGCATACCCCCCAAGTGTCCCTCTTTAGGTGTGTCAGTCCCTCTTCGGTCCTCAAATCCCAACATCCTTGCTTTTCAATTGCATGTTCCAAATCATTTATAATACAACTCCCATCATCCGGCGACAGCGTTCCTTATACCGCATGATGATGTCCATGTAGTGTGACGGGATCCCCAATATTGATGCCTTGAATGCGCTCAATTCTTGCTTTGTCTTTAGTCCCATTGCACCCCTCTTACTACCATACCCCATACACAGAAATATTTGTTAAAATATACGTAAAACATACAAAAAAACCTTTCAATCGCGTCACCTGTTGGCCCCGCGGCCACGGAAATGCTAAATTTATATCAGGGTGGCGGATTAATAATGGGTTTTAGTTGGTTGGTTTGGCTGATGTAGCAAATTCATAAATACTTTCTTTTACACCAAGACTCCCTTCCTCCCCTCTGTCACGGGGGGGGGGGGGACTTCCGCACTTACTGAAAGAAGACGATATATCAGGAAAACATGTTATTTCAGTCTAAAAGTTACTTCATTAGGTGCGTTTGATGGCTGGGGCGTGTTGAATGTCCCCGAATGAGGTCACATACATCCTCTCTTTATTTGTAATGCATTAAAATGTCATCATATGCTACAGAAACGATCATATAGGCTGGCGAACAGAATAAATCTCCTAAAGAAAAAGATCTTTGCACATCCTCAAAGCAACCAAATGGAATGGTCCAATCAGCAGGAACAATTCACAGGTTGCTATGGCAATAAGACCACTTTTCAAACTTTTCACACACACACGCAAGTCTGTCCATTAAAATAACATGAAAAGGATGAGAAATCCAGCGCAGACGGGGTTAATGTTGTAAATGACTGCTGTAGCTGGAAACGGCTGATTTTTTATGGAATCTCTTCATAGGCGCTCATCACTCTTTATCACTCCCATCACTCCCCAATGCCTGTTCCAATGGCCCTTTATTCACTCCCATCACTCTTGTGTTCACCAATGCGCCATCCTCCTTATCCACCCTCCATCACTCCCTGTGTCCAATGGCCCTTTATCACTCCCATCACTCCTGTGTCCCAATGGCCCTTTATCACTCCCATCACCCCTGTGTCCACATGCCTTTATCACTCATCACTCCCGGTTCCAATGGCCCTTATCCACTCCCATCACTCCTGTTCAATGGCCCTTTATCCACCCCATCACTCCTGTGTTCCAGGCTCTTTTTATCACTCCCCATCACTTTGGCCCTGCCCTTATCACTCCCATCACTCCATGCTTGTGTTCCATGGCCCTATCACTCCCATCACTCCATTCTTCCTGTGTTCCAATGGCCCTTTATCACTCCCATCACTCCTGCGTTCCGATGGCACGCTGTGTTCGCTGATCCAAGTTTAAGTTTAAACGGCTAACTTATGGTTAGAAAACCTTTTTTTGTAATTATGTTACAGCCAGAAATGTCCTTGTTTTCCATGAAAACCGCTCAGTGACCCCAAACTTTTAAACAGTAAACCATTGAAATCACAAAAGCTATGATTTATATGACACGGTGTTATAGTTGCTGTTCTATTAAGTTTTATTACTAATAAACAGATAGTTTTAGCAGGAGTTGCCCCAACGGGTGAAGCGTATAAAATGGTTTTAATTATCCCAGTAATATATACATTTTTCTATACGTCTCTACGCTGTATATCGCTGCTAGTTCTAGAACCACATTTTAAACCATAGCAGGACCGCTGTGCTCGTAACAAAGTTTCAAGGCAGAATTCCACAAAAAAAAACCCTTAAGTCTTAAAATAACGCAGCCTCCGTCGGTGTGCTAGGATTGGATAGTTTGGATAAATTTGGGTTATTTATAGAAATTCGCCTTATAAGTGGAAGACAGGATCAAGTCTGGGATTTTTAACATGTTTAACACGGGGAGGGAGCGAGCGTCGCGAGAACATAAGACTAATACCCTGTAGTAAAGGAAAGTTGTGATGTCATAAGTCATCTAATTTCACGAAGCTTTGAGCCGGAATGACAGAAACGCATGATTAGATGTAGTCGGTCGATTCACACTATTGGGGGGGGGGTTATGTATCAAAAGCGATTTTGGAGCATAGTTTGAAAAGTGTTCTTATCACCATAGCAAGCGTTGGCATGTTGCTGCTGATTGTTGCTATGGCGATAAAATCACTTCTCAAACTTTGCACCAGAATCACTTTTGCTACATAATACGGGGCTTCTGTTGCCCAAGCCCCGTTTCCAAAGCCCTTGAACTAGCCAGGTTATTAAAGAAATCCATGAGACCTTGGGACTGGGCCCCGGAAGAAGGGATAGGGTGCAGGTATGGCCCGATACGGCCAACGGCATCGTCTCTTTGATATGTAGATTTCACGGGGAATTTATGGCTGTAATTACAGATGGCGGAGTGTAATGACATGCAGCGACACTTTCTTACGTGTCATTATACACGGGAACACGCGAGGATTAACCCTTCCATGGAGGAACTCCTGGCAGACCGGATCTACTGGTTACACAAACCTTACTGCACAAGCTTTACAGGTGGGGTAACTACGAACCCGGGGGTATTTGTAAAAGATGGGGCCAAGAGAACAGCAAAGGATTTGAAGTAGTCCCCATGACAGATGAGGTTGCCCCAGACCGAGGGACGTAAAATCTGAAGATTATAGGTTTTTGGAGGATTTTTTTAAGCAGGATGGCCGCAGACTGGGCCTGGATATGATTTAGGTGGCCGAAAGTGTGACGAGCGCTCACACTCGGATCACTAGATTTAATTGTGAGTTTTGCCGAGCGGGGCTATCGGGTAGGAAAAAAGCAGCAATCAGATAAACCGCTATTTCTAACTTTTAGACTCCGTTTCCCTTCTCAGAAGGATTAGTAGCGGCCCCGAGAACCATAATTATTGGCAGAAAATGTTATATTTATGTTTAACGCAAACAAATACAATGCAAAAGTGTAACAAAACCTCCACTATTAATTGTATCCAAACGTGACGACAAACTAACTCTTTCTGCTTCCTTTAAAGGGAACTTTAACGCCTCTACTTAAGGTAAATTATTATAAATAATATCACTTTTTAATAATAAAAATCATTTTATTTCATATTAAAGTGATTTGATATGCATTATTTTTATACGATGTGTAACGTAATATAATATCAAAAGCTTTGTGCGATTCCTGAGAGCCGTTGAGTGTCACCGTCATGCTATTACCGGTCAGCATCTCCTTACCTAAGCACAGGTGTAGCATATCGATGCATGGCATGCTCACCTGTGCTCATGTAAGGAGATCTGAAAGATCGCAGATCTGCTGAAGACTTCTGCCTGCAAACCCCAGACATGATTTGTGCAACTGAAAAGCCTCCCCTGCTGCAAACAGGTACATCCTGCTCCTCGCTGCTCCTCAGGGGAGGGCATTTAAGTGATTGACAGCTGATGAGCTATTTGGCATAATGCACTGGGTGTCCCCTTTATTTGGAGAAATGTATACAATTGCATAATGCGGGGTAGTGATGCGTCTCCTGGGGATTTAGGGTCACCTTCCTGCATTTTAACCCCTTAAGGACAATGGGCGTTCCCTAAACCCATTGAAAAGAATGCATTTTCAGCCCGTACATGTACGGACTTTGACATTAAGGGGTTAAGGCATATATTTCACAGCCCAATCATTGCACGCATGCTCTCCCTATATCTGACTTTATACCCAAACAGAGAGACGGCAATTAGCCGATGAAGCCCGCTCTGCGTCGCCCGTGCAGCTCATTAGTTGTACGGTATAATTATAGCATACTGTAATCAAAATGATTATTACTCTTGTATCCTATTATAATCCAGCAGGGGAGGAATAAAGTGTTGATTTCTATTTTTGTTACTATGGGTAATGGGATTTGGCTGTCCCTAGCCCAGATTATCCCACAGTGGGATAAGGATGTCTCCTCTAGGAACAGCGGAGACCAAATAGATGTTTTTCATGCCTATTTTTCTGCAGTTAAGCCAAAAAACCACATTATTCCCTGCAGTTCGCTTAATATGGATCCATAGAAAAGCTAAATCGGACTAAAAAGGCGAGAAAGGGGTTAAACTTCTCCGTAGCCCATTCATAGCATCGACGCGTGAGTAATTGTACTGGCAATTTTTCGAAGACTCGTTATGAGTGTCACTCAAGACACGTGTGTCACGGATCTGAGTAGTGGGAGTTTGTGGAAGACGTAGAAACTTAAAGGGACCTATGCAGAATCCATGTTAACCCATAAAGAACCAGAAGTATATATATATATATATACCGTATATATATATACACACACTCACACTTGGGAAATGCACCTTCCAAACAATTTTAAGTTATTATATCTGTCAGCTGATCTGCACTTAGTAAAGTGCTGGCTGAGGTTAATGAGAGTTACAGTTCACCGATAACTATTTACTTTCCCCGGCCTATAATATTATATTCCTCTTTTCCGGCTTTGCTTGCAAATCATGTGACCTGACCTGATCCTCTGTGCTTAAAAATGACAATTCCCTCTCATCTTATGGCACAGCTCGCAGAGAGCTTTCAGACAGAGGTCAGACCCGGGGGCTCCTAAAGTGTAGGCGCATCAGATCCGAGCATTTCTTCGGTTTCGTGGAAATACCCTTTTTATATTCGTTTTTTTAGGAGGAGCCGTGTACGGCGCTGCGGTATAGGATGGCGCTATATAAAATAATAGATAATAATAGTCATAATTTTATGCCAGCATAATTTTTATCGCAGTGGCAAATAATTTAAAAATAAAGGAAAAGGTGACCGCCAGACCTACATCCGCTATACGTCTCTCCGCCCGTCATAGACGCTTTAGTCCGACGACCTTGACTTTGTGAAACGCAAGCGAGCCGAGGAGCCCCTATACAACGTCACGTGTTCTGTATAATCAGTCATTCCTTGACACTATGGTCACCCTTTTTGATGCCTTTCACCAGCTTGAAACATTAACTACGCAAACCTTCTATTATAAACATAGAATAAACATAGAATCAGCCGGCAGATCGGCCCCATTCGGCCCCCGTCTAGTCTGCCCGTTTCTCCTGCTGTAAAGACTAAAGCCTTAATCAGCCGTTGGTCCCGTCTTAGATTCGGGAGCCGTATCCCTATGCCATGCATTTTCCACTGTATTAGCCTCTACCACATCTGCTGGGAGTCTGCTCCACTTATCTACCACAATCTCAGTGCAGTAAAAAGGGATCTACAACTGGTCAGCACATTAGCCAAAACAGTTGGTCACATTACTGATTGCGGAGGACTTTAACCGCGTGACACGCTCTCTAACATCACAACCAGAAAGCAGACACGGGGAAAAAAAAGATATTCCACACATAGAAATATTTATGTTATGCATGAACAACATGCGGACACAAATTACTTTAACCGCGTGTAAGGAAAAGCCACATTACACATTCACAGACATCTGTTACTATGTTACTATGGCTGAGAGGGTGGTAGATAAGTGGAATAGCCTCCCAGCAGAAGTGGTAGAGGCTAATACAGCGAGGGTATTAAACATGCATGGGACAGACATACGGCTCCTGAATCTAAGACGAGACCAACGACTGATTAAGGTTTGTGTCTTTACAGCAGGAGAAACGGGGAGACTAGACGGGGGCCGATCTGCCGGCAGATTCTGTTTCTAGGGCATTTTTTTCAGATTACATGTAAAAGGAGGAAGAAACTTGAATATTCCAGATAACAGACTGGCAATTGATTAAAAAACTGTAAATGTGAATGCTATCTTTTACACCCAATTAAATTTAACCCCGTGTAGTATGAAATGCTTGCTTTTAACCCTTTATGATACAAAATATATGAAATATAATAACATTTGCACCAAGTAAAAAGCGAAGGAGATTCTCTGCTATCGACCCATGAGAGCTGGCACCAGAACGCCGGCAAGTTTTCGCTTTTATCACGTATGGATCTGTGCCACGCCAAGTGGGCATACAGCCACGTACCCTCCTTTGGCACAGGTTTGCCGTCACCGTCGCCAACTCACCTGGTTTATCTCTTCCAGCCTGTTTTCCTGCTGTTGCTTCAACATTCCAAAGGCTTTCCACCCACCTATGAAGAATATAAATAAGAAAAAAAATGAAATTCAGGCAAAAAACGCGTCGGCAGAACGAACATCCCCCCCCAAAAAATAATACAGCCATTAAAAAAAAAATAAAAAAATCAGAAGCTGCAAGGGGGTCACCGCAAGATCTCCCAAAATCTGGAGAATTCTTTGAAGTTGGTGAAACCCCAAGTTTTGCAGCATTTATTTGTTAGAAGTATTGATACCGGTGTTATTTTTTTTACCTTGGACTCTGTTGTTGGAAGTCATGCTCAGCTCTGTGTCTGATGGTGGCTTCGAGAGATTAGCCTCTGAGCCGTGAGAAGCACACGCTTCTTCTTCTTTTTTTTTTAACAGTCTACTTACTACTGAGCAGATGTCTAAGAGACTCATTGGTTGACTTAAGCAGCCCAGCCCAACGCGGAGAGACACCCTACGTTTTATGGCAGTCGTCACACCGCCCCCTTCTGGCAGGTCTGAGAATGCAAGTGATTGACAGCGTTCTAACTCACTCAAACTTTTCAAATTGTTTCCAAAGTCCTTGCGTGAGTCCTCGCTCTCGGTTACATGTATGAATGTTTTTATCTGGGGGGGGGCTGGTTAAATTGTAGTTAACGGTACGATGTCCAGCTCAGCTTCCTTACAACCAGAAAGAAAATGCTTTTGTTTTCAGCATCGGTTTGTGTGCAGAAAGTACCCCTTTCTAAATGTGCGGACCCTGAGACTCTTTAAGTATTAACCCCTTAACCCGCTGTGAAGAGTCTATGTGTTTCTCAAATGGCTTTAATACCGGCCCTCATGGAAACCGTAAGCTTGTTTAAAAATACACTTTGTTGAGTCACCTGCATTCAAGCAGGGATATCAGCCATAACATACTGGTAGCAAAAGCACCAACTGGGAGTCTTATATATGATCACAGCGGGGGGAGAATAGGAAGGAGTCAGACTGTGAAAATCTGCCCATTCGCCCTGAGATTGGGGCAAAAACCTGGAGACTGAAGGTCGAACCATGAGAGTTCCCGGGTATGTCTTGAAAGCTTATGGGGTGTATTCACTAAGGCCAGAGTTAGCTGGAAATATGAAGGCTTCCTCCCTCTGATATCACTATGCACGGTGAACGGCCAACCCCAGAGTTGTCACTGTATAATGTATAGGTAATATGAAGAGTGTTCATTATAATGTATAGGTAATGTGAAGAGTGTTCATTATAATGTATAGGTAATATGGAGATTGTTCGTTATAATGTATAGGTAATGTGAAGAGTGTTCATTATAATGTATAGGTAATATGGAGAGCGTCGATTTGACTATACATTATACAGGGCCAGCTCAGCTCACTGGGGTTGGATTTCAGTGAATTGCAGGCTCTCGTCGGGGACAAGGGGACATATGCCCCGGAATCGTGACAGTTGTGATGATGGAGGTGACAGCCAGGGCTGAAGAAACGTTACACCGCTAAGTTTTCGGAGAAGAGCTCTACGTGCCTTGTATTCCCATTCCAAGCAGATTTGGTGCAGAGACATTGATGTGTTAATAACAATTGTCAGCGATACTCATCGAACTAAGGACTGCCTTTGGACACCCAAGACACTTGGCCAGTATGAGACCACTATGATACGGTAGAAGGAATTTTGCAACTGGTAATGGGCGGTTTATTATCTATATTAAACGTCCCAGCCCTTCGCTCGCTTGTCCTGTTATGCGGCGGCTGTGTTACCGGATCTGCCAAGTTGTACTCGAACAATTAAAAATAATTGTTCTAGCGTTTACTAATGTAAATTCCATTGGCACGGGGAGGAAGAAATCTATGAATCAGGTGTGACTCAGGGCCCCCGTCACGGACTCCCAACAGCTGATTTTTCATCTGTGATGAACATGACAGCCTGTTTAATGGGACAAATTTGGGATTACTGAGCATCTGTTTCCATAAATTTGGGTGAAGTCCAGAACTCCTTTTGGGAGAATGGATTGTAGAACGCTGCGTTTTACAGCATGCCGGGATTTTTTTTATTTATTTTTTTTTAACTCAAAATGCCCTATGGACACGTTTTTGAATACACCTAATAATCCGGGATCATATAGGGCGTAGAAATTGCTTTATCAACGCGAGGACTGTTGTAGCCTCCATTTTTGGCTAGCTGCCATTTTAGTAGACTCATTGTCACGCCAAACAATAAACATAGGTGCGCTAACAACGACAATGACTCAAAACACAAACATGTAAATATATACAACAAACCCACTAAGCTTGCCATGTAATCCAATTACCAGAGCCAAATACCCCTTTGGGAAGGGACATACCCAGATGCCCCCTCCTGGACCTGAGGTACCAAGCACCACCAGCCAAGAAGCCCCACCAATTATTACCAACAGTTCTCTTAATCACCACATTAACCCCCTGGATACCTGACAAGATGCCCCCCTTAGACTGTGACAAATGCCACACGCCACCTATTATAAAGAGACAGTTAGGGGAGGGAGGGACACGCCACCAGGTATATGCTGTCTAAAATTGGCTCCCAGGCCTGGGAAACCAATACCTTATATAACCTAAACTCCTCCCCCTAAATTCCCGCCAAAAAGCCTCCTCCTCCTCTGCACAACAGTCAAGGCCCACTATAGCCCATTCTGCCCCCCCTGTGGGCGTCATGACGATGGGATCTTTGAATTACGGTGTCCTGGCGGTAGAAAGAGTGACAAAGTAGAGGGAGAAGATGATTGGGGGACTAAATAATGACAAATTACATTTTGGGTGGAAATAATGAAATAAAAGTTAAAAAAATGCCTACTGGCGCCTAGATGCATTTCTAGGTGTACAGCACTGCGCTATATAAATCAATAAATAATAATAATCTAATAATTTAGAGGATGAGAATCAGACGAAATAGGAGACCTTAATTATAGACGTGTTTAATCACAAGGGGCGATTTAAAATCTTGGGGGCATCAGGATAGTAAAGGTGGATAGGGGGGATATGAGTTCCAATGGAGGACCCTTGGGAAGTATGAACTTCTGTGCACCCACGGAGGATTTTTAGTAGGGAAAATGGGACATACAATAGGCACTTGATGGGTTAACAGAGGGCGTTTTTGCTGCGATGGTCCAGGAAATATATCAGGTTAAAGCAGTGAGGCCATAACTCAAGAGAGTTTCTCCACCCAGCAGATGTTAACAGGGCACTCGGCGTCCTGAACCATTCTGGAGAGCAAACCGACGCTTCCTCGGTGCCTGTAAACCGAAACACAGCCTCTGGTTATTCATTCCGGCTCGCGTCCCCGCTCCCCGAAGACTCCTTGTACGAGAAAAATAAATGATGGGAGGCTGGGAGTTACGAGGCAAAAAATGAGAAGGAATGTAAAACGTGGATATTCTGAATCATCTAATAATCTGGGGGAAATCATACGATTTCTGCCAAAGCTACACAATGTTCTTCAGTAGAAGGGATAGAAGGGACGGTCGATTCAATGTGAAGAATAATCATCACGCCTATTACTTGGCTCTAAAAACCGGGGTGTGGGACACATTACGTTTATTTATATGGCGCCATTAGATGTACTCTATCACAACTGAACCCGTTAGTATTGGGCTTTGTTTTAGAGATATTTGGTTAAAATGCTCACCTCCTAGTCATCGATGGCAGCCTGTGGCAGAGCCAGCATTACCCGATCAACTTCCTGTCTAGGAATCTAAGATTTCCGGTGGTCTGCCTCTGTGGGGACCAGGATGATAAACACCTTGGAAAACCAACTCGATATTAACTTTGCTGCCTTTCAATCCCTTCGGTATGATGCATTTTACATCTGCACCTAATACCTACAAATTGGTTTTTTTTTTCCTTCCTAAAAACCTATACAATTGTGTGAATTTTCCATATTGTAATTTCCCCTACGATGCCCACGACGTGGAAAGAAAAGTGATTCTTCTGAGGTCACACGGAGCTGACCTGAAAAAATCCCTTTTCCCCCCTTTTTTCAGATATTCTTATCATCTTCTATCAAATATGATCCGTCTCCATTCACAGCCGGTAAATCTGTAACAAGGATTGCCCTGTGTCTCAGAAACAGACTAGGGGGTCAACGCAATTTCTGCGGTGCCTTGATATATGTGTTTTCGGGCGTATCCTGTAAGAAATTATAAATTTTTCTAAAACATGTCCTAATTTAACTATAATCTCTTAGAGAAAGATTAACCAGCCACAAATTAATATTTCGCTTGGGTATCACCCTGAAAAAGTCCCCAGGGAGATGAAACATTGGCAAAACCTCCTATAAATAGTTTTTTTTATTTGGGTCTTTTTTGGTTATTGCATGTTTATCCTGGATGTAGCCGGTTATTCACTATTGTTTGCTCTCTTTGACATCAGCCGGCCCCTGGCCGTTAGAACATGGGGCTCCGGTCGTTGCCCTGGTGTGTGGATTGGAGGCTCCGTTGGGTTGCCTGGTCTCACCTGGCTACTTTTCATCTTGGGAAGTTGTCATTTAAACATCTTTTTTTAAACAGCGGGAGTCCAATCATGGAAAATATTGGAGAGACACAAAGCTGTTCAGTTCTGAGCACCTCTCCAGCGCTAGGACCATCCATGGCCAGAAGCTTGGAGCTTTTCTAACCCGACCAAACTTCTGATACAGATCCATCTTCGGAGTTTTTGCAATTCTTAATTTTGAAGATACAATGTTATATGTAGATTAACAGATGGTCTAATGTGAAATATTTGTTTTCTCTGCTGAGTGTGAGTTTGTTTTATATTGAGGTGGACTCCAATAAAAAACACATCCCATAGGCTATCAATAACATTCAGAGGCAAAACCGGATTCGCACTGATAATGCATCCCTGGCACTTTAGGGCCGGCATCCGCCCAATGATGTGGGTGCCTCCAATGCTGGAGCCACAGATCGAGCGATGGGGGCCAGTATCCCACCAGTCATTTGCCCTGTCTGCCAGATGGCCAGTCATGACCTGGTAACAGGCTCCATTGTATACATTTTCTATAACTGTCCTTAAACACTAATTCTGTATACAGAAAGATAAAAGCCATCGGCCCTCTCCGTGACTGCTGTTTCTGGCTTACCTAACCCTTGCGTGCCTAAACCTTGGGCCAGACCCTCCATCCCAGGATTGCCGAGTTGCCCTATGATTACCATAACCTGATTTAGGATTTAGTGTCATTTCTCATGAGATCTTGTCTTGCTGATACAGACACCTCCGAGGATTGGGGAGTGAGGGGGAGGTTATATGTTACCACCTGTTCAGCAGTCTGCTCTCCTCTAACATTAAGGGATGTATCTCTAGAGATCAACTAAATGTTCTGTGATAACAACACTGAGCTCTAGAGAACGAAGACAGACTTAACACGGGTTTCATTATTTTGTTACTGCAGGAACATGCTACAAATTGTATCCACAAATCGTCAATAGTAAGCTGTTTCTATGTTGTAAGTATGTTTGGTCTTCTTCTTGTTAAATCAGAGCTTCTTTCCCCTACATCCACAATATGACCGATGAAGCTCTACAGAGAAATGTATGATATATATATGATGTGGAAGGGGCTTGCTTGGAGCCTGGTCAAGAATGGTTGGAGGCTGATCCAGAAGTGGCTCAGCTACCATCAAGCCAAGGCAAGAACCTTCTTCTTTGTTTTGGACCTCTATGAAAGTTGCATGTTTTGTCTGCCTTATGGTCCAAAAAGAAGTGGTTGATACCCATACCTGAGACCTGTCATAGGTTGACCCTGACTCTTAGGGTATTTTATCCCAGTCTCAGGGTGAAAGGGCAGGCTCTCAGACTCACACAGTGATCATAAGAAAGCAAATAGGTAATTGGTTATGGTTGATATCCCGCCTTCAACGCCGGTGACTCAATTAATTGTATCTTTAAATAATGACAAGTCAAGGTTTCCATGATGGCCAGTATTAGAGCCATTTGGGTAACACATTTATTGAGACATTATGTAAAATCTCCATGATGGGCTATTTAAGGGTTAATATTTCAAGAGGGTCATCTTATTTGGAAAGTTCCCAGGTTTGTTGATACTTTTTAGTGGATCAGCATTTATAGAGTAAGAAGAAGAGTCTGGTAAGCAATCAAGACCTCAGATGTCCCTTCGACTGCCAGATATCACATGACATCCTAAAATGGCACCCAATAGAGTGAGCAGAAAAAATCAAGTTTAGTGTGAAACTAAGAACTTAATGTAATATGTCATATTCTCTTAAAGGGGACATATATGCTTTATTGTTGATAGGACTTATTTTTTGACCCAGGGTAGTATTACAAAGCTGTGTTCTGGCAGAAACTGCTTTATTGGGTTTTCTGTGAAAACTTTAATCTTTTTTTTTTTTTTATAAACTGCTGTCACTTGTTTTATACGCTATCTGAGCAGAGTTAAGAGCTGCTTCCCCCGAAGCATTTTTTCAGGCATTAATGTTTACAAGTCATCCCCATAAAATCCTTTTTATACCATATGATGGAGTATTGTTTTTAAAGAAGAACTGTCAGATGTGAGCTAAATCATTATCGAATACAGCATTAAAAAAAAGCATCCACCATTTATGTTATTATTTTTTAAAGTTTTTTCACACCTTCCTCAACTAAAAGCGTTCTGGAATTGCAAATTGACTTTCATTTCCCACAATCCATCTTTGAAGATTGCATTAGAAACCCCAATGTTAGCCCAAATAGGAATCCTTCATCTCGAAGTCCGTTGTAAAAATACCACGCGCGGTTTAATGTACATCCTTGTGGTTTCTATTTAAAGATAATGTCATGACTATCTGAGTTTGAAGGAGCAATTTAAACCAAGATGGCAGCTCTCAGTGATGAATTCAGTTTGGGTTTTGTCTTAGATGCAAAGGTTCAGCTTTAAGCTTTGCCTCCTCCTAGCACGTCTTGTATGTGATGTGTATCAAGCCTGCTCTTGGCTGAACATCTTACAAGCTCTTCCTGGGAGAAGAAGGGTCGTCCAAACATAGACCCCTTTCTGAAGATGGCTATAGAGGTGCCAAAAGCACCACGCAGATGAGGAACAGCAGATGCTGAAACATGTCCATGATTGTTGGTTCCCTACTTTGGAGAAACTATTCTTCACATTTCAAGTTAGAAATTTGAAACGATGAGAATGATCCAGGGCCACTCAGGAGAAGAAAAGTGGCCCCTAAGTTACCTATGTGTGGCCACCCACTGGACACATGTGGCAGTATGTTAAGCTCTTACACTCACAAAGTGTGACCACGTGTATTCAGCCCATGGCTACATATTATAGCAATGGCTCAAATGCGCGTAAGCAACGGTAAGTGATTTCCACTGCTTACCAGATGACCAGCCCAGGACAAGATGGATCTGCCTGGTACGCTGATGCATTGCATATCCTTCACAAGTAAACGCTAAACCTTCTAAGGTCCGGTGCTTGGGATTTATCATTGAGTGAGCAGGTACACATGGCCAGTTTTATGATGAGTTCAGAAACGATTAGAGAAGAGATAACACCATGTTCCTTCCCGGCAGAGAGGGTTTAAGAGAGGGGAAATAGTCTTCTACACACCTTATTCCTAGTTCTCTGAGATTTTGATACATTGTCACTGGAAGTAACAATGATATTATCTCTTTGTTCCACAGTCTCTACTTCACAGACTAGCTCCATGAATCCATCGTCTCCTTTGGTTCTTCTGAGGACACCTTCTGCCGAAGATGTCCATTATGCTTTGATGCCCTCTCTGAAGGAAGCGGAGTACAAGGCTCTGTGGAGTTGAGACCATTTAACAAGAACAAGGACCCGTGACACAAGGCATATGGAGTGCGAAGATTCATTGGAATCGTTACGATGTACCAGCTGGGGGCTATATCTCTCTCACAGAATCCTTGGCAGAGATTTATGGATTGGTTCTAAGTTTCAAGGCACATTTATGTTGTCTTCCTAGCAGGGTTGGGTGTACCAGTGACAATCTGCCTCATGTCTAAACATCATTTTGGGTAATCAGGCACTATATTTTATTTTTGTGTTTCAGTTCTCACTATTTTTTTTTGTTGCAAAAGACCAGATCTGATATGTCTGGAGCAAACCCAGGGTCAATGAGATGAGTTCTCGCTCTGTCCAATCTACCAGACAAACACCTTGACCCCTTTTCATACCGCCTGTGAGAAATAATAAAATAGCTCAGTCCTAATGACCCTGCTGGACTCTCTGACTAATGAAAGTCTATGGAGGAACGGACTTCATTAGCATTGCCATAAAGCATCAGCTCAGTGTAGTGTTTGAGCTCAAGAAGCAAAATATATATTTTTTAAACGTTTTTGATGGAGTTAAAAAAAACTGTTTTTAGCAAACAAGAGTAAGACATATTGGGATCCATAAAGCAAGTGTTTTTCCACCTGATCATGCTTATATTTTCCTCTCCCGGAAAATATGCCACAATAAATCAGTTTAACCACTTAATGTGGAGTTTCCACTGATCATTAAATCTGCACCGAACAGAAACAGGAAAAAAAAAATTCTTTCTCTCTTTGGCTGCATAAAACAGCATTAATGCTGTACTCTCTTCTCTGGAATCTAAAGTGTTAAATCCATACTTTATTCATGCATTAAAAAAACATTAAATCCCTTTGAATGAGCTTTTTTTTTTTTGCTGGTGTGATTTTTATACGAGGAAATGGTTTGTTGGGGCTCTCGGGTCCATATTATCCATCTTGGTCATGCTTTCTTTAGATGTCCTCTCCGGAAGCTCTTAAAACCCCTTTTACTGTCTCTTTATTCTGATTTTTCCTGCTCTAAATCTTTCATTGATATATATCCTTAAATTAATATTTATTTCCCACTCCACCCCTGCCGGATTTCCCATTCTCTTCTTCCACCGGCTTTGTGCAATAACTCTTTCTGTGACAGATCGTTGTAAAATATTCTCTTACCCTGCGACTGTGGCTGATGAACTGAATATCCACTGTATTTCAGGTCATTTCGACTCGGGTGACACCTAGGTGGATAGGTCCAGTTTTTAAATAATATACTATTTCAGGCAGAGGCATATTAGCCATTTGTATGAGTTCTCGCTCTCTTAACTGAACCCCCATCTACTAAATCCACTGCCTGTGGGAAACGCTAGAACAGCTCAGTCTTTATCACTCGGCCAGACACCCTGACTAATGAAAGTCTATGGAGGAACGGACTTCATAAGCATTGCCATAAAGCATCAGCTCAGTGTGGTGTTTGAGCCGGGGAAAAGTCACCCCAAATATCAGATGACTGACAACAATGACAGCCTCCAGGTCTGCAGGTAAAGGGAGTTTTTTTGGAAAAAATAAGTTAAAATGACTGTAAAATTACAGCCCTGGAGGTTATTTATTAGTATATACAGCACTGGGGGCATCACAATAAACAATCTTCTAGAAAAAAAAAACCCCTCGGAATCCTTGATCTTCACTTTTCCGCCCAGAGATTACATTTTCTGTCTTCTTTCATCTTTGGACTGATCTGGCCCTGTGTCCTGACTCCAGGCAAACTATTGAGAAGACTCAGTCATGGATAGAAGCGAGAGCTGCGGTTTCTCTGTGATGGATCAAACGGAGCTGGCAGCCGCGTGTAAAGGGATTCGCAGGGTAAAGCACTGTGGAGGGTGATCCTCAGATGTGCTTACGAACAAACGAACCGCTGAATCCATGGCGCAAGGAGGTGTTCTAAAACTCCATTGCGTTAGGAGAAGACAAATACATAGCTGTATGAACAATTGATACCGACCACCTCATAGACTAAAATATGTTTTTTAAAGGGACTTTTTTAACGAAACCAAACATTATTTTGTTTACTTAAATATACACGGAAAACCTTTCAATACATTATTTCTAAGAAACTGTTTATTTTTTTATATTAGCTGCTCAGATGGAAATTAATTTTGCTAATACTTAATTTATTAATAATTAATAAATAAGTCATCAAAAAAATAGAAGAAAAGAGAAGTTCTAGGTTTGTTGAGTTTTAGTAAATTGGAGTAACTGTATGCGTGCAGCCATTTTGTCTCTAAAAGCCACGCCCCCTCAATGTCCTGCTGCCCTCAACATGCCTTCTTGAATTATTGTCTATGGCAGGTAACCTGGAATTCATTTTCAAAAAGCATCTAAACATTTTGAAGCGACGTCTATTGCCGTGTTTATGCTCTTTTAAATTCATGTGCTTAATTTATATGTTTGTTCCCCTTTAAAAGAATCCCCCCGGCTCAGCAATATACTTGGATGAATGACATCTCAAAGACTCCCGGGTCAGCTTTTATATCCTGTGGATTCAAAACAAATAACCAACACTTTAAAGGCCCCGGGCAGGTCATAATAATTACATAGCAGCCGGGTTACGGCAACATTAAGTGCTTCAGATTAATTTAGTGCGATGCTGGCAGCCCACCTACATCAGCCTTTTAATAACAGCCAGTTCAACGTCCCCTTTGGCAGCTAACATGTTAAATACGCCAGACACATTCCACGTGCCATCCTGACTCTATGGGGGTCACACTGTGAGACCCCCTTTCCTTGAATTTTAGTCCTTAACCATTGCAGATGTGGAGCAGCGCAGTCCTGGAGGACGGAGAGGACCATGAGTGCGTTAACCGTTTCCGTGCCAGGGTGGGAATGAACGCATTGTTTCCTTTCGGTCCTCAAAGGGGTTAAGGATATCCGCGCCCGAGAACGCCAGGGATTATCACTGGTTCAGTCAATTAGATTAATTCTTTCTCTGCTCAAGCAGGTATATCCTTAAAGTCTGGGCCGGGAGGGAGTACTTAAGGACAAGGCTTAAATCCTTGACTTGGGGCGTTCTCTGGCCCTCTTTTGCTTTAATCCCGTCTTGAATTTTACCTTCACAGGCCACTGCCGGTATTACCCGCTCTACGCTCTCGACACTCAGTGCCCCTCCGGATGCCTGCGGATTATCCTTTATACTGGTTCTACTGGGGGGGGCAATAAACTCCATACTGGGTGACCACAGACCGCTGGACTCATTAACGAGAGAGCGCGCGTATCCAGAAACGTTACATGGCAATAGTTTTACCCCCCCCCCCGCTCAAGCTGTGCGCCGTAACATTACAGAATAAATGTGATTTACACATTTAATCTCTTCCTGCAATCTCCAGGGCTCCTTAGTCTCCACCGTCTGCATTACTGGCTTTCATTACACCATTTCTTCAATGCAAGACGTATTTTGGATCCACCACCAAATCCGTCAATTGTGTGTTTTTTTTATTTTTATTTATTTTTTATTTTCTTACAGTGATTTAACCCATTAACCTCCGTTTCTAAAGAACTTCATTCATCATCTTTAATCTCCACCAGAATAGGATCGGTCCGCTCCTTTCCCGACATGTTATTTGACTATAGATACAGATATGTATATCGTCTCGGGCTTAAGTGGCACTAAACCCAATAAATTGTTGCCTGTTTGCGGATTCCATCTTCTCGGTAGTTTCCCCCCCGTTTCTCTATTATAATAAGTACATGTTTATTCGGAGAAGCTATAAATGTTTGATTGCCGCTATATACACACAGATATACCCACTCCCAGAAATGTATCATTTATAACGATAATGGCGCATCCATAGTCAAGGTAAGGGAGATGAGTCGATAGCCGCAGGCACCGTCACAAGGTGACCAGTAGGTGGCACTGTTGGGCCGTTCTCGGTCTTCTTCCGCCATTGGCATGCAGTACGACCCATTTGGGACCAGCCAAAAAAAAGACCCAAACTAGCGAATTCTGATTTTTATTTTAACACCCCAACAAATGTTTTAGAAGAGTCATTCAGGCTTGATAAAGTCTCGGTATATTTTTATATACTTGCGTGCGTGTATTTACTTACTTACACTCAAATAAAAGATACTTTTGTTGCAAAATAATGCTGAATAAGTGATGCTTATCGTACGAGGCTAGTCGTGCATCTTATTTGCTTTAAAGGCAGCGACGGCTCTGGTTTTTTGGGGGAGTCAGCGTACCGCTACCCCAAAAGCGCCTTTAATTATATACAGACTAACAAACATAATACGTGTGTTTTCATTTTTTTGTGTTTCAACTGTATTAGCCTCTACCACTTCTTCTGGGGGGCTGTTCCACTGATCTACCACCCTCTCACTAAAGTAACACCTCTTTCCTCTTTCTGATGAAATAAGGGGAGTCGGGCTATGACTCGCTCTGTCCTGATGAGATATCTGATTTTATTTGTCTTTCTTTTCCAAGTTCTAGTTGTATTTATTAGGAAGAATTACTGCCCCTATAAATGGAATCAAAAAGAATAAAAACCCTGCGCTTGCATTTTATGAAATCATGGAGAAAATGACGTTGCTGGTTGTTTTAAAGGAACATAACGAGTTCCCGTGGTGGATTACTTTTGAAATATTAATCATTGCAACAAAATAGTCTGGTGCCTCCGAATCTGTCCTATAAAATGTCTCTTTATCTTTTAGTGGCTCGTTATTGTATTCGCCCGAGCCATTAACATAACAGCAAAGTCCTAACTCCATCATTTGAGAGAGACAGGGAAAAAAAAAACCCCACTACATTTGTATGCTCAGCACACCCTTCCAGCAAGTAAGGGGTTAACACTGCTGCAGATGAGTTAGGAGTTTGGATCATGGTGGCTTCTGCCGCCGACGGCTTGCGCAAGATAAATATATTCCAGAGCGGCTGATCGGGGATGCAGGACTGCACCTTAGCTGCGACGATCCACACGCTCCCTCCGTGCTGAATAATTCAACAACCCGAAAGGAACGCAATGTGCCGGAGTCACAGCACGGGGAGAACCCCAAGAGCTGACAATCCAATGGCGGTGCCGGGGGGGCAGCTCGGGTTTCTCATGGCTGCAAAACAGCGAATATCTGCTTAACGCGGCAGAAAACGTGCCATAATCCTGGGAGGAACCCGGCGTCTAATCTTGTTTCTTTAAGCAGAATTCATCTTAAAACAGAAATTAGGTAGAAGCGGCTTCTGCTCTCCATCAACTTAATCAAATTTAATCTCCTTCGCATCTTGATTTTAGCAAGTGCTCAAAAAAAACGCCAGACCGTCAGATCTGGTTATAGACGAGACGATCAGAGATAAAAACCATACACTCCTGGAAATGTCCCGGGAGAAGACAACCTCAAACCAAAGAGCCCGAGCTCGATGGCTAATGCAAGAAGCGGGTAAGGATCTGGTTCTACCAATACACCAGATGTGACCTGTGCTAATAAGTCAAGACCTCTCGACTTTAAATCCTGGGTCAGACTCACCCGGGTACCTGCGAACTCTCAGGGTTTTTGCCCCAGTCTCGGAGTGAAGGGGCAGATTCCCAGAGTCACACAGTCTGGAGCCAACTCCTTCCTATCTCCCCCCTCCGTGATCATATATAAGACTCCCAGTTGGTGCTTTTGCTCCCAGTATGTTATGGTGAATATCCCAGTTTGACAGCAGGTGACTAAATTAAATGCAGCTTTAAATAATAAGTCAAAGTTTCCCTGAGGAACGGTATTTTGGTAACACAATTGGCTACATAGAATCTTCACAATGAGCCATTAAAGGGTTAATATATCTCAGGGTCGACTTATTTAGAAAGTTCCACCAGAAATTAGAAGGTTCCCCTAGTGTGAACATAATGGTGGCAAAAGACCACGTAGAGGACTTCTTAGAAGGGCTGGAGAAGATCATGGTTTAGAAGATACTTCTGGTTTGCTTAGCACTTTACAAAAAAGTTAACTTTTCTACTCTTTTTATGTCCTGAAATTTCACATGGACCACGATGTAAACGTCACATGACGTAAAAATCATGATGCATGTGACGTCACAAGAAACTTTGGGCAGAGCAAGTTCTTCAGAAGGTTCTGCAGGATGGAAGGCTGCCATCGCCTCACTTTATCCAAGTTTTAGTCCACCTCTTTGGATATTTTTGAGGCTACGGATGGACAACTTCATGCCTGGACAAACATAGGGTCTCTCTCAGACATTCATAAATATAAAACCTGAGGGGAGATCGGCCCCATTCGGCCCCCGTCTAGCCTGCCCGTGTCTCGTCTTAGATTCACAAGCCATAGGTCTATCCCATGCGTGTTAACAGGCGAGCAAATGGATGTGCGTCATATCGCTGCACGTGTATGAAGCCTCTCTCGCTGTTGTCACAGGTCATTAATTATAAGATGACGGTATAAATTAATGTAATTAACTTTTAGGCCGACTTGGTTGCACAGGCCTGATGAAGAATAATATTATTAAAGAGATGGAGAAAATCCATCGAGCCTATTCCACCGAAACCAACGGGCTTCTCCTTGTATCGATATCAAGTATGTGAGGACAATATTTTGATTTATCCAACTTGTCACTTTTTTTTAACGATCGCTAAATAGGTGAAAATGAAGGTAGCGTTCTTTAATTACGGTATTAATAAATAAGGACCTCGATGGCGCGCGGAATCAGGATAAATGCTTTCGCCGGGACCTTGCAATGCGGTCTCCTGAAGGAATATTGAAGAACCGCGTGACCTATAGGAAGGCTCAGTCTGAATCAAACCAGCTGTGCCTGCCCGGGTCTCTCCGAGCCGTCTGCGGCACAACTTGGCACAGTGACTAAAGCTGTCTTGATCGGGAGGCTCATATGTCACCAGGTGGCACCTAGACACATTAAGCATCAGGAGAGACAACAGGTGTTTTGAGTTTAAGAAGAAAAGAGGCACAACGTGCGCCCTCCCACCCCTCCATCATCCCTCACGCTGAGCGCAGTTGCTGATCTGCCAAGGAGGGACGCGCAAGCAATTCATCTTAGAACTGGGAATGCCAACAGCTCAGGCTGTCAGAACCTGGCTCAATATATGGTAATGAAGCTTTGAAAGTCTAGAGCCAAGGGACCAAGCTTAGGAGCGCCCTAATACCCTCTTAATAAATGGACAGCACCCCCCCCCGCCTCCTTCACCATATCACTTGCTCCCTAGGCGCTCTGTCTGCGGGAGAGGAAAAAAGAAGGTGGGGGGGGAGAGAGAGGAGAGAGAAGAAAAAAGTTGGAAAGAGTGTAAGATAGCTAAAAAAATAATAATAAAAAGGAGATTAAAGAAAAGGCTGAGTGGCGGAGGTTGTAGATAAAGAAGGGGAGATGCAGGAGGAGAGAGATAATAGGAACAGGATAAAAGGAAAAAGGAGTTAGCAATAGAGAGGCTGCAAGAACGTGATTGTGATGGAAAAAAATGAATTTTAACCCCTTAATGACAAAGCCCGTACATTTACGGGCTCAAAATGCATTGTTTTCAATGGGTTTAGGGACCACCCATTGTCCTTAAGGGGTTAAGTTCTGTAAACCTCTACTGAGGTGGAAGAACCGAAGAGCTGGCAATCTAAGAGAAGGGGGGAAAAAAGGGGTAGGACAATTTACCATTTGAGGGCCAGGGGAAACTGATACTGTCCTACCAACCCTTTGAGGGTAAAGACATAAATAAATGCAAGGAAACGCAGTTGGGAAGGGCTGGAAGAAATGCTGCGTAACTAAAGAGACGAGTCTAGAGGAAACATCGATCGGTCGAGATAGATCTCCATCATGAAAGTTTTAGCATCTTTGAAAGACCGTGGCATATGATGAAAGGGGGCCGAGACCAGAGCCACAACATCAAGTGGCCTCAAGATACTCCATCCTTATAAAAGAAAAATGTGTTTTTGACTATTAACTTAAACAACTCTGCAAAAGATAGAAGCAATTATCTTTAATCAATAATATCGAGCATTTAGTCAAATTCCTTTTATGTTTTCGGAATAACAACCTTGTCCCGGCTCGCCATAAACAAGATGCCTCCCGGCAAAGGCCGCTCCCGCGCAGGCATTAAATTGTCACCGGCTGTCATACAAACCGTCGATGCATCGCAGAACGGTTAGCGGAAGAAGACAAAGAGGGGGGAGATGGAAGTGGAAAAAAGAGACAGAGTTGGGAAGAGAAAATGATCATCGGGGAGGTGAATGGAGATTTTAACAAGACGGAGGACGAGAAAACGAGGGAGGGAGAGCAATGCGGAAAGAGATAGCAACAAAAAAAAAGAGGAAAAAGAAGAAAATAAGAGGAGAGAAGCAGCCATTGGGGGGATAGAGGGAAAAAACATGATTACATTATAGATTAAGGTTATCTGTGTTTCCTCTGTCCCTCGGTAGCTGTACTGAAAGGCAGAGTAAGCTTTGTGCATTCTTGAAAGAACACAGCGAGAAGCCCCCGGGGTAACAAACAGACTATCACAAACACGCACACACACACACACACCGGCTATTTCCTCGGGAGCTAAAGGCTACCGTAATCGCACATACCTGTTCTCCTCCTCGCCCACTCACAGCTCCTTTGGCTCGAGCCGTCTCCGATCTCACGCTGCCCCTCTAATCCTTACTCAGAGTTCCAATAATCCGAAAAACCCCATGATGGATCCACTCCCTACATTTTTTCCCGTATACCCACAGTGACAAAAAGACTTAACCCCTTAAACTAAAAACACACACAACGCGTACTCTGATCGGCAAGGTTCTTTCATCCCTCTACCCAAGTTTCCCCCTGAATTATTAGTAGGTTTCATACAAACGTAGAATTTGATGACAGATAATCAGTCGTTGGTCTCGTCTCAGAAGCCTTATGCCTATCCCTTCCATGTCAACCTGGTATATATAGAGGCAACGACTACTTATTGCCCAAAGACCTTCACAGACCGCCAGATGAACCTTTTTTGCCCAAAGTCTATGTGGGACCGGAACATGAAAAAGGTAGAATAGAAGAAGAATAAAAAAAAGATGTCCCTCCCATGTCCCAAACACAGCTTGTAATGGGATTTAGGTATCAGAGTTTGCTCTAAAATGCTTGAAGGCATCTACCTTGGACACCATCGCCAGTGAAGAATAAGGCTACGTCCCTCACGGAAAACCCAATTCCATTATATTCTCTCTTTTTATTTACCTTGGTATTTTAATTCCTCTATTTTACTCCCCGCTACCATCTCTGATGGGAAGTGATGCCATTGATCCACCGCCTTTTCTATGAAGCAAAGCCTCCTTAGACGCCACGTGACCTTTCCACCCTGGGGCTGCTGCCCCTCAACTCTTTCTTCTTCTGAAACCTGCTTCCTTCATGTTCCTTAACGCCGGTGATGCGTTTCAAAGTATTGATCAGATTTTGTTTTTCTCACTACAAACCTCCTGGCTGGATGTACGTAAAAGAGAATCTCTAATAAAGAAGAAACAAATATATCATTGTTCTGTTTTGTATCTTTAAAAGGGTGTTAGTGTGATGTAGTCCGTAGCTGGAGAGGTTTGAACGCAGCATTCATAAGTATTCAAAATATCGATCTGACGTGTAGGCAGCCATCTTTGTTTATATAAGACCGCCCCTCTGTTTTACCCAAGGCTTGAAAGCACCATAACCATAAAATAGAGGAGATATTGATAGCTGTGTATTCTTATACACGCTATTAGTACTTTCTGGGCTATAGAACCCTGTGATACGCTCATAGGCAGGCTTCACTGACCACCTGGCACTTGCTCGGTGAGTCACTGGCTGACAACACTCAATACTCACTCGATCTGCCACTCACTGGCTATAACGTGTGGCCAGAGGCCGCTTTTACGTGGTTTGGTGGCTGCTGGCGCCTAGTCATCACCAGTCTGGCCCTGATCATACCTAATAGCCTTTCCCTATAGGGACACATGGGGGGGGTGCTATTAATAGAGTATTTATATTCATTATTAATATTATACTTGGTATTTTACAGCGCTCTCCTATACAAAACAAAGACTTTGATCGGACTCTGTTCCAATCGTTATGGATTTTAATTCCCATCACATTCATCCAGCCATCACCTAAGCGTGATGGGGACCTGCAGAAGGTGCCTACCCCCGCCTCTGCATTCTTCATAAAACGTTCGTCCATTTTTACTTAAAAAGAAAGAAGAAAAAAAATCAGCAGACTGCGTCCAAACCCAAGCCAATAAATTGAACGTTCTCTTCTATAGCTTGCAGACGACTTAATCTGTACATCAAAATATTTGATTTTCTTTGACTCGGCACTAAAGCCTTAACCCTGTGTTAACTCCTGAGCTAATAAACTCGATATATATATATATATACATATATATATATATATATATTTATATATATATATATATGTTTAGTACCTTATAATTCAGTGTTGCCCATGGAGAAAAAAAATTAATCAGGGTCTAGCAAACACATTGGGGAAAATAAGAGAAATGCTACGGTACTGACCTTTAGAGACATCAATAAAACCATATTCCGGTGAATCTTCCAGTGAAAATGAAACGTTTTAATTTTGTAAACAGAAATGGAAAATGGAATTGCAAAGCAGGGTAGTGGATACATGGAATGATGTATCAGAAACACTCACAAATAATTAGTATTATTTTATTAAAAGTGAAAATGGATTGATTCAAACAACGTCATACCTCCCTGCTGTCTCGATTGGGGCAGTCCTGCTTTGAGAAAGAGGTCCCTCTTGCCTCCATTTGTGCCCCTACGTTCTAGGGAATTAAACCGTGTGATGCATAAAATCCACAATTATTCAAAATATTGTGTGTATTCCCAACACACTAAAAGCTGATCTATGTAGTACAATAAACCCATTTTTATGAATGACATTGCATGTAATTTATAATAAATATATGTTATTTTAAACATTTTATATAGTGTTTTGTTTTCAGATTATATATTTTTTGTTTCCTGAATTTTTTTTAATTAATAATTTTTTTTTATCAGTGCAAAATCCAGTTCCTGGGGGTCTCCATCTTAGATTATCAGCCGACATTTGGGTACCACCCATCGAGGTCAAACTTCAGCGGCCATACTGCTTTACGGCAGTCCTTCTATAAGCAACCTATTCCATGCAACAATGTAGCTATAAAGTTTTATTTAGTAAAAATGATACAAGGTAGCTGTTTTTACACCAAGAAAGAAAGCTAGAATTTCAAATTCTATTTGTATTAAGCGAAAAATACATTCTTTTGTGCAGTTTAACAAAACATAAAATCATTAATAAAACAAAGCACTCTAGAATCCACTGGTGCTCTGTAAATGTAATAATAATTATATAATAATATAATATATAATAATAATAAACTGTCCTAGTCACAGGTTTTAGGTTTGCCGAATTCATTTATTAAACCTACCTGTATCTTGTGTTTTTTTGTTCCGCCGATCAGTGTAATTGTTTTGGGGATAATTGCTTTTATACTGACCCAGACGGCATAAATTAATTTCCTGTTCTGATATTATCCTCTCTTCTAGATCTTGATAAAAGAAGAACAATGCCTGCAGTGGGGATAAATGGTGTCTACATACCTAGCCCAGAAGGAGCATGATAATAAGTGTTTGCGTCTTAATGTACATCATTCCTCGGCACCCCGCCGCCTGGTCCCTGTGACGACGTGATGACCTCAACATTGCCCGGAGCATACAATATAAAGCCCCATGTACCAGACCTGGACTGGCCATCTGAAAACTTGGCAAGTGCCTGGAGGGACGGTGGCCAATGGCGTCTACAAATACCTATAACATTGATGACTGCCTGCTGGGGTGTAGTAGTGTAGATACTGATAGTAAATACTGTAGATAGTGAAGCCGTTGGCCACGCACGTCATTTTGCAGCTGTTGGCCTTAAAGGGCTAGCGGCCATTTTATTCTCCAGTCTGGCCCTGCCACAGGCCCTGACTGGCCATATGGCACACCAGGCAAATGCCCGGCGGACCTCTGGTTGGCAGTGCTCACCGGATCAGCTGCAGCATGTGGCCCGCTATACGTTACCATAAAAACATAGGATGTGGCCAAAAATATCCAGACGTGGGCCGCACTCATCAGGCGGCCGCTGGCCTTAAAGGGCCAGGGCGGTCTCATCATAGCCAGTCTGGTCCTGTCCTGCCATGTACTCTCTATAACCTTAATCCGGGAAAAAGGCTTCAACTACATAATCAGTGGGTCCTCATTTGACCCACAGTCTAGAGCCAATTGGACTCCATCCAGTTCTGCTGGAGAGAGCTCCAGAGATTTTACATCCCAGCTTGTTAATAATCGTTAGCGCCTGGAATCGTGAGTTTTCTTGGGGAAATAGTGATACAAAGTAATGCACTTATTTTTTATCAGTTTGAGGATCGGAGGTAAAGTGTATATTGGCTCTTACTGTGGGTGGATTGTGTTTTAGAATGATTTGAGAAACTGCACGTATAAAAATAGATATAAAAAGGATGCGCTTCTATTAAATCCGATGGTAAAACGGAAAGAACATGTCTGAATTAGTTATTGTGGGTGAGATAATAACGCATTAAGCACCCTATCAGCCCTGCGTCCTTCCCCCAACTCGCAATATTGCTGCGGCTGCAGCTGAGGACTGACTTTTCTATGCTGCCGACGCTAGATTGTCCTCCTGGAGGCTATCCCCCCCAAAGGGTTAACAGGGGGAAGTTCACATTTATTATGAAATCTTTAATGAACATTAATTAAGACAGACGATGGCAGGGTCCCCCTAGGCTGACGAACGGAGGAGCTTTTTTAATTATATCCGTGAAGAGGGAGAGATTGAGAGGTGGACAGAGAGTAGAGGGAAGGGAAGAGGGAGCCTGAGAGGGGACAGGGAGAAAGGAGGGATCTTGTGAGGACAGAGGGGAGAAACACGGGGAGATCTATTCACGAAAGTGTGATCTGTGACCAGTTCAGGGTTGAGTCTTGGCAGGTTCCTTCTCAGGAAGACCTGGCTTGTGTTGCGTTTGAAGGACATCAACATCTTTCCTTGTATCTCAACTAGGTCTTTATGTTCTCCTGAGCATCCAACAGACCTTAAAGCCCATGGAACAACAAGCAAGAGAGCCAACCCTACGCTATACAGAGTGACCTGGTATCTTCTGTTTAACCCTATAACTCCACTGGCCATATTGATGAATAGAATCCTGAGCGAATGAAGATGAAAGACAAGGAATTACTGATTGCTACTGAACGAAACAAGGAGAAGGAGTGGGAGAGAATGGTGAGGGTCAGATGAGGGAAAGAAAGTTTGGGAAGGGATGGGGGGGTATGGAAAAGTAAGAAGGGCAGAGAGCAGCGAACACAGATGGGCTGAGTATATAGGAGACATACTATCCAATGTCTCCATCCATGGAGGTCCACATCTAATGACCCTGCGTCCTCTCACTGCTCCACCTGGTTTTGAACAAAATCCCTGGATATGACTACATTTATTATACCGGTATTTCCCAGATGATCAAAATTAAAACCCCCAGAGCTCCTGAGGAGCAGGTGAACTCCTAAGTCTTGAGGGCTACCAAGGCTTCTTGGACATCAAGTGGACCCTTTGATACAGGCACCAACACCATCTTCCGCTAACGACGCCAGTAATTATTGTTATTATACATACATAGAGATGATGCCTCCTGCTATAGCCTTCAGAGGGGTATATCACGTTGGGTTAATCCTCACTATAAATCACCAGGGTCTCCGTGGACCACCATCAAGAGGGATCACAGAGGGTATAGTGTCTCCATCATCCTTTGGGGACAAGTCACAGCCATTCTTGTATTATTGTTCTCTCCTCACTATCCATGGGGTTACAAATTTGAAATCCCGACAGCGAGTTTGATATCTATGGATGGATATAAATATATTATATATTATTATATATACATACTGTATATACCGAGCTAGCGCTGCGTGTTCAGCTGAATTACAGAGAGCAGTCTGCTCATTGTCATGGTATAAATAAATACATACGCAGCGTAATTATACAGCGGTCCTTGGCACATTGTTACTCTCTAGCAGCGGATGAACAGCAAATCACAGGCGTAGTCTGAATGAGGATAATGGGAATGGGGTATTAGAGGCAGCATCACGCGTATTTAAGCTTTTATAGGAGTGATATTATATTATATTATATTTTTGTTTAGCAATAAGTATAATTGCTTTCATATTAAGAGGCGAGATTACTTGGCCAAATCTGAGACCTGTGACGAGCGCTGCCAGGATGAGCAAATCCAATAATTCCCTCTCCCCTTCTACACTCCAGATCCTTCTGAAGGCTGTCTGAGCCAATCACCAACTATCAGCAACATAACATTAACAAAAGGGCAGAGAGATAACAATGGGGAGGAAAAACAATGCAGATCCTGAATCCTTTCCATCTATCTATCTGTTAATCAATCTATTATCTATCTATCCATCTATCAATCAATCGATTATCTATCTATCTATCTATCTATCTATTCATCTATCTATCTATCTATTATCTATCTATCTATCTATCTATCTATTCATCTATCTATC